>SRPU01000264.1:0-24678 GCA_018360185.1 Claviceps lovelessii
AGCTATATAATAAAAAAAAAAATAATAAAAAAAAAAAAAAGTATAAAGTATATTATTTTTATATAGTAATATTATTACTATAATTCCTTTTCCTTATTCTTTTCCCTAGCTAAATTCCCTATTAAATTAAATAGTGCCTTAGAAAATATATATAGCTTAATAAAGTATAGTAGTGTAATAGTAGAAGTTTTAGCCTACCTAAACCTAAAGTGTATAAATAAGGTATAGCTAGTAACCTAGTAAAGAGTTAGTAGTAGTATTAAAATAATAAAAAAAAAAGGGAGGGAAAACTTATTAAGTAAAGATTTTTATAAATAAACTATAGATAATTAGACTAGTTAATAAAAATAAGTAACTAGTTTATAGATACTAGCTACTAAATTACTATATTTTAATAGCACTATTACTCTATAGTAAGCTTATATAATAATTATACCCTTTTAATATATTTTAACTTATTTATATTTTTCTATTTATTAAGTATAAAATTTAATATAAAAATAATAATAAATAAACCTTAAGTAATAAGTTAATAATAGGCTTATAAAAGGTATTAAAAAACTATATTAAAATTTAAAAGTACTTTAAGTTATTAGTTTTTTTCTTTATAAAGTAAAAGACTTTATAATAAAGATATACTTAATATATATTTTATTAAAAAAAAATAATAAGTTAGTAATAATACTTAAGTAAAGATATAGGCTAAAGAAAAAAAAAGGTTTCTTTATATAAAAATAAGTTTTATTATTATACTTATAAATAGTATATTTTATACTTACCTTTATAAATTAAGAAAAAAAAATATATTAATAAAAGAATAATAGCTACCTTATAGTAAGTTACTTACTATTAAAGGGGCTATATACTATAGAAATAAGCATACTAGCTATAATATACTATAGCTATAAATTATATTTTTTTTTATTATTAATAAAAGCTTTAGGTTATAACTTTTAGGTATAAACCTAATACTTATAATATAAGTAAGAAAGTTTTTTCTTATTAGTAGTAAAAGTATAGCTATTAATATTAAACTATAGCTACTAATAAAGTATAAAGTACTTATACTATAATTATTATAATATTAAGGGTAGAATTAAGTTCTATAGTAATATAGTAATAGTATTTTATTAAAAAAATATAGTTTTTAAGGGCTATAATAAACTAGCTAAAGGTTAGTAGTAAAAAAGTAAAGAAGTAGCTAAGTATTTATAGAAAATTTATTAAAAAAAAAAAAAAAAAAAAAAAAAAAGGCTTATTATAAAAGTAAAGGTAAGTAGTAAAGTAATAAGTAATAACTAAAAAAATAAAATTAGTAAAATAAAGAAAAGAAAGTAAAAAAAAAGTAGTAATTTTATTAAAAGCTTATAAAAAAAAAGACTTATAGTTAGTAATAAGGATAATAAAGAAAAAAAGGTAAAAAAAAAAAAAGAAAAAGAGAGTATTTTTATAGTTATTAAGGAGCCTATAAAGATAAGGGTATTATATATAAAAATAATTCTAACTAGGTAATTAATATACTTAAATTAGTAAATTATAATATAATAATAGTAGCCTAGCTATATATTAGTAGCTATTACTAGCTATATTAGTAAAGTAAGTTTTTAACTTAATAATAATACTTTAAAAAAAAAGGAAGCTAGCTATATTAAACTATCCTTTTTTATAATATAATAAATTAAAGCTATTATAATAATTATATAAAAAGCTAGCTATATTACTATAGTATACTTTAAGCCTTAAATTAATAAAGTAAAAAAGAAATAAAATACTTAAATAAGTTAAAGGCTAAGTAAGTAAAATAAAAGAAAAAAAAGAATAAATTATAATACTTAGTAAGTATATTACTATATTACTATAACTTTTTAGTATAAAAAAAAGTAAGATTTTAGAAAAAATAAGGCTAAAAAATAATACTATAATATAATAACTATAGGCTAGTAAATTAGAATATTTATAAAGAAAATACCCTTAATAAGTAATATAGTAATAGTATAGTTATTTAATTTATTAAAGGTATACTAATTAAAGTTATAATTAAGTATAATTAGTAAAATAAGTAATAAAAAGTAAGGGTATTCTTAGATTTAGCTTTATAAAGAAATAAGCTTAATAATAAAGGTAGGCTTTACTTTATAGAAAAATAAGTATAATAGTAAAGAAAGTAAAGCTATTATAAAGACTTTAAGTAAATAATAAAATAGTAGTAAGCTTTTAATATAACTATAAATTACTAAAAAGAGGTAATAAAAGGTAGTCTTTACTTTATAAAAGAATAAGTATAATACTAAGGGTAATAAAATTATTATAAAAACCTTAGATAAATAATAAAATAGTAGTAAGCTTTTAATATAACTATAAATTACTAAGAAAAGGTAATAAAAGGTAGTCTTTACTTTATAAGGAAATAAATATAATATTAAAAAAAGTAAAGCTATTATAAAAGCTATTAGTAAGTAGTAAGTAAGTTATAACTTATTTATAAAACTATAATTAAGGGTAATTATAAAAAAAAAGAGAGTATTTTATTATAATTATTTCTTTTTAAGGCTTTATATATAGCTAGCTTTATAAAACTTAAAAAAGGTATAAAAGTTATAAGGTATATAGTATTTATACTATAACCTAGTAGTATACTAAGGAGGCATATAAAAGGAGAAGTATATATATTTATATAATAGAGTAGAGATTTATACCTTTAAGCACTACCCCCCTACCTAGCAGCTACATTGCAGTGCATCTTCTGTGTCTTAGTCTTCACTCCACTAAGCAGTATCCTATATCTAGCCTTAACACTTTTTTCCCCCTCTTTTCTTCCCTCTTTTTTTCTTAGTAAAGTGACTAGGCTGATGTGGCTAAATCCGGCTAAATTCGCGATACCTTCTTTTGGTTAGATAGATTTCGCGTCTCACTGTAAGTATTTCTTCTTCTAACCTTTATATTATACCACATCTATTGTGTAAGTACCCCCTATTTACGTGTCATTCAGCACATAACAGACACTTTGCCTGAAAAGTAAGATTCAGTGAAGCTAGTATTAAGTATATAACCCTAATCGATTCTTCACTACTCGTTACTCAAGTCAAACTCCACCCTAACGGCTCTTAAAAAGACGTCAACACTTGTTCTAATCTTGCGACATCATTAAGGACCCCTCTGTCCAGTTGCTCGTTACCACGGATGGGACTCAAAACCATGTTAGCCTTACTACTCACGATCTCAGTCCGTTTCCGTTTATTTGGTGACAATGGCGCTAATTTGCGTTGGATTCGTGGGCGGATTTCTGAGCGCTCGAAGTCAATCACCATCACGTGCTGGGTTTCGGCACTGTACAACATATTCCGCAGAGCAACATCCATGTGAATTACCCCCTCTCGATGTATGGCATGGACCGACTCTGTTGCCATTTCAAACAACGATGGCTGACGCTCTTGGCTGCAAATATTGCTCAGGCAAATTCCCCCATAGGACATGAATGATATATGGACCACGTCAACATGGAGATCGTAATAGTACGTTCTACCAAGAGCTTGAAGATCGATGGCGCCGAGAAAAACTGGCACATAAGTACCCTGTATGCGCTCGAGCCGCTTATAGACTATGGCTTCGTGCTCTAGATCGGGAACAAAGACCTTGACTGTACCTTTTCCGATAAAGGTGTAACCATAGCAAAGCAGAGTAACCTTAAACAAGGCTCCACGAGAACCAGTAATATCCAGCGATGTGATCCCAGAGTCAAGGTCTTGCTCGAGCTGCCGATGAAGCATGTTCAGAAAATCACTATAACTGACCGGGTGAGAGCGTCTGCTGATGTTGTCGCTTTGCCCTGTAACTTGTCGATTATGCAGCGAGAAATTCGGACACTTAGGATCCAATATGTATCCTCTAAGTAAACCGAGCAGACACCTCTGCGTACAGTATTGGAAATCTCGATTGTTTTTTGTTTTTCCGCCTTGGCCGCCAAGTGGATTGCGATTCTTCATTTGAGACTTTCGAGTAACGCGCTGATGAAGCTGAGCCCCCGTGTTTCGAGCATCTTGTCGCCGCTCTGTTGGAGAAGGACTTCTTGGAGGATCACAACTGCCAGTGTCATCAGACTTGGAGTCATCATCAGGGTCGTACTCGTTGTCAGGCTCGGGCTCATCCTCCTGATCCGAGTCTTCGCTACTCTCTGTCTCGGATTCCTCGCTGTCCTCTGGGTCGGAGTCTTCGCCATCGTCCGGGATGGTATCTCCGCTTGCCTGTGGCTGACCACTTCCAGTATCAGGGGTTTTGGTACGTCTTGGATTGCGGCGAATCTCAGACCTCTCACGCTTGTAATTTGATGGACGAAAGGCCAAGGACCCTGGCGATGTCTTTGATTTTTTCTTCGAGATTGAGCTGGCAACGTCTCGGAAGTCCACAACCCACGTATTTAAATTATTTATGGCCGCTTTTCGCTGTTCCTGACTAGCGCTTTTGTGACTGCGAATAGCAATGAGATGGAATGCGACATACTGCGCAACAGCTGAGGATGTATAGATGCCATTATCTCGTCTAACGTCGAGAACAGGCTCTGCCAAGTGGTAATATAGGACATCGGGTTTTTTCCAGTTTATTTTGAGAAAAACAATAGCCTGCCCTGTTGTCAAGAGGCTGTAAGATAAACCACCTTTAATCATGTAGTGGTAGGTCTGCGTAATGGCGGCCGCTGTCAACTGCTCTGCATCGTGTTGGAACTTATCGGGAGATTCGACCGGATATTTGTCCTTGCTGACCACGTCTTTCAAAATGTCCATCTCGTGCAAGCCCGCGCGAAGCTGCTCAATGGAGAGTTTATGAGGTGGTTTGTACTCAGCGATAGCTACCATAATCCTCTGTTCTTGACCACTCTTATTGTCACAGAGATAAATGCAGATTTGGTCAGCACTTAGCATAGCAGGATCTTGGCCGGGATCGGGCGTCTTGGGGCGCTGTTGAGATCGTGATGCCGGCGCGTCTGATTTCTGTTTCATTCGTTGTTGCTGTTTTCGTTCGACAACCTCAGATGCCATGTCACTGATTGCTTTCGGGTGGTTGTCGAACGTAATGCCAGAGCCCAAATTTCGGAAGGTCGCAGTTTTGCTAAGCGCGTTTATAATGTTCGTGACGGGGCGTTCAACACAATTGTGCATAAAGTTCTCCAACATCTTCTCATTTGCAATAGGCGTAGCAGATACATGATTACCCAGAGTTGCAAGATAGGCTCGGTTGTCGAAAAGTTGTTTGTCGGAGGGCAGAGAGGAGAAAACCTTTCGCAGCATGCTGTCCTGCGAATCGATAAAGTTGGTCCATTTCTTAAGCTTGCCAGGAACAAGCTTTGCGTAGGCACAGATGGAACCTTTAGTCGTCAACGCGCTTCTTTTTTCGACCGTTAGCCGAGAGAAGACAAGATCGTGGCAGGTCTCAAGGTATTCGCTCAGAGTCGTTGGTCGTGTCATTTCCCTCTCTTTGTCTCGTTCCGTGCGAGCCTTATCTCGTTCCGTGCGAGCCTTATCTCGTTCCGTGCGAGCCTTATCTCGTTCCGTGCGAACCTGATCTCGTTCCGTGTGAGCCCTATCTCGTTCCGTGCGAGCCTTATCTCGTTCCGTGCGAACCTGATCTAGTTGCTTCTCTGCCTGCTGGAGCCTAAGCAGTATGTTTTGGATTTCTTGAGACATGTTGTCGTTTAAAAGTAAATGCGACAGTTGTGAATAGAAGATATAAGGAGGTGGGGAGTTGGGGAGTTGCTCTTGGTGTCAAGTCCATTTGACCCCTTCTTTATTAAAGGAACGTGTTCACCGGATGGTTGGTCCACATTTGCTGTATAGCACGTGACGAAAATATCGTCGCCCATGACGACGAGATGGTGGAGTTTGGCAGAAAAGGCTCGTTGAGCTAGTGACGAAGGGGAATAGAACCATCTACAACTCTAGGGCGGTTGGGATTTCTTCCCATCTCTCCCTTGCTCTCTATCTTGGTTGTCTTCAGTTTAAACACGGGAATAGCACCAGTCCGACCTATATAACCGCCTTGTCCCGTGAGACAACCTTATCCCCGAGTTCTACAGCAGTGGGCTCGGCGAGCCGTAACCCTGACCCATTAGGTGTGAGGCTGCAACTTCCACTCGTAACAGTCGTTCCACACAAATCCGCCTTGCTTCCCATCGACGCCCTCGCAATTGCAGCTATCAACTATGACATGCAGATACCTAGAGCATAGATCATAGCCATACTCACCGCGCTTCTCGAGACTCGTCGTCTCATTGTCGTGGACGTTCCTCGACTCGAGCGCAAAAGGCACGTTTAACCACGAGCAACCAGGGCTGACTTCGAGCTTAATGTACACATAAAACTGCCATCCGCGGCTGTCGAAGTGAACGTCCTCCATGTGGGTATGGGGTCCGTGAAAAATCTTGCCACTGTCGCGAAGGTGGTTGCAGTACGAAGCAATTGCATTGTCCATGATAACATGTTTTCGGGAGTAGCCTCTATTGAAGCAATCTCGCTTGTTCAACATCGGGTTCCCCACACGCGGCGTGGGCTCGGGCTCCTTTGTCTTTGTCGGTGTCACGCTCGTGGTCGTCGACGTCATGGGCGCACAGGTGCGATCATCAAGGTCCACATCGCTTCCGTCCCAATCATCGTCGTCGCCGCCGCCTTGAGGGTCCTCAAGAGGCCCCAGGGGGGCTTCCCCGTACGTCCAGGGCTGATTATAGCAACTGAGGTCGAAGAACTGGCAGTTCTCCACAAACGGCAGGGTTTCCATCCCCAAGACAGGGATAATCTGCCTCTTTGGCCATGACCCCGATGCCGGGGGGGCGACGTCTGGTCCGATGGAAGAAGGGGGCGTAGGGAAAGGGATGGAAGGCCCTGTCGTACTTTCTTTGTCGTCCGGACCCTTGTAGACGACCTGGGGCCAAGCAGGTGTCGTGGCGGGAACGGGGAGGAATGGCTCTAATGCCTGCCGCTTGCCACTGCCCCCGTCTATGGTGACAGGCTCGAACACGAGGTTTGTTATGAACAAGGGCGCCATGGTGATGGTCGAAGTCCAGGCTCCGCTGCTGACGGTGATGAGGGGATAATCAACCACTCGCGTGGCGCCCGTCCAGGGAGGAATATTGACCGTACAAGGCGCCGAGCAGGTGAAACTCGGTGTCTCCATCTCCCAGATTTTAGGGTCGATCCACACCATGTCCTTGTATCCTGGCTTGCTTCGGCTGACGTCGAAGACGGTGATTTGGGACCACCTGGGATGGGAATCGACGTTGAGGTTGTCCGCTGCCAGGATGCCCTTGCCATCTTGGACCGCCGAGTACTTGGCGCCGATGGTGATGAGATTTTGGATACGGACGTTTTCCGAATTCTGCTCAATGAGTAGCAGTACCTTTTGACAGGTGTGCGAGTCGACTAAAAATCATTCAATTAGCCATTCCGAACTCGTGTCTTCTCTGTCGGGCTCGCGGCCATGACCCGTCTGCCGGATGAAATCTACATACTACAGTCCTGCGAATACGTCGAAAACCACGAGTAAATGCCGGCTCCGGCGATGAAGACGTTCTCGGATCCACGGATGATGACACCCCATGATGCGTCGCAGCCGCTCAACTCTTCATCAGCCGCAGGACACTTGTACATTGGATCTCCCGGAAATTTGCCAACGACGGCTTCAAACGGTGCCGGAGGCTGAGGGTTAGGCTGGTAGTAGGGAGACTCCGTCTGGATCATGCCTGCAAAGAGACTCTTCGCATTGTGGAAATTATACTGGTAGAAAACGGAGTGCTCTGAAGCCGTTCCGTACAGCCAGACCGGGAACTGACTCTCGATGAGCAGACCACGAGCGACGTAAACGGAATTTTGTACCTAAAGGTTGAAAAGGTCAATGTACGATGACTTTACTTGGCTAAGCGAAGCGGGATGTGCAACTCACCATATCATTGTTGGCGTCTTCCAAATCAGGATCGCTGTTGTCAAAGTTAGCTTCCGGTGCAGCAAAAAAAAAAAAAAAAAAGTTCGAGTACAACATACTCTAGCATGTGGTCAGATACCCAGAGCCACATATTCTCAAAATATCCAGACGCCTTGGGGGTGATATGCATCATCAGGCTTGCGGCACTGCATCTCTGATTCGTGCCGCTCTTTGAGGGAGGGCACTCTGTTGGAGTAAGCTCTGTTCCAGTAGCACCACCGACTCGTGCATGACAATCTAGACGTGAAAATAGGTGAGCAGAAGCAAGTCTATAGTGAAAAAAATTGCCCAATACGAACCCCACAGAGCAGCTGAACCAGGACTATCTGCTCTGACATTCCATTCAACCATGATCAAGCCGGCCGTCGGACCGCGGTTGGTGAAGATCAGGTCTTGCATTTCAATGGGCCCAACATCGTTCTCGCTGCCGACCTTGAGCATAACCTTGGGGTCGCTGGAAATAAGTTAGATGGATTGCAAATCAGGGAGTGGGCGGACGCGAAGTGTGCTGCCTGCCGAGAGTATTCCGTTGAACGAGGGAGGACAAGGATTTGAGGAGGGGGGATGCTGTTGGTTTACCTGGCATCCTCAAAGTATTTCCCCGCGGCAACTAGCTGCGACCACGTCTCTCCAACAATCTTGCTTCCCACGGGAATCACAATAGTGCTTGTGATAATGTATGATCCGGCGTCAACAAACAGAATTCGTCCCTGGCTACCGTAGAGTGCCGCCTGGATTGCCTCTGTATCATCGGTCACACCATCGCCCTTGGCTCCAAAGTCCTTGACGTGGTTGAAGTCACCGACGGGGCGGTCCTCGTACTGAGGCTTCGCAATCTCAAAGTAGTTACCCTTCGAGTCCAGCAGCGCATCGTGCTTATGGAAGCCCGCAATCTTTTTCCCGTCTGAAAAACTCCTCTCGCCCTTGGAGGAGTACACCGGCCCCAAAGCCCAGTGATCGATCAGCGGAGCCGGGGCCAAGAGCGTCTTTCCGGTCGTGTCAGCAACGGCCTTGTCAACCCCCTGGAACGAAACGTGCTCGATGATGACGCCGGTACTGCCACTTCCGGGCCTGGAGTCAGGGGGCGCAATGAGTATGGCGGTGCCAACACCTTCGAAGCTCGAGTCGAGGACTGACACGGAGCCGATGTTGCCGTTGACGCCAGGTTTGCCGTCTCTCTTGACGTTGACATCCTGTTGCAGGAGGCGGAAGCCGGTCTTCACGTTCTTCATGCTGACAGATTTCCAAACCCACCCCCAATCCCAGATGACTTGGACGCCTACATCGCATCCGTTAAACTGGAGGCGCTGTGCCGTGAATTGTTGGTTACCGCCGTAGATACCATAGGCCCCGCCCGTAAATGTGATATCAGACATGACGCCGCCGCTGCCGTTTTCGGCGACGATGCCGCGCTGTCCTGTGCCAGAAGTCGCAATCAGTTCTACATTCTGGATGCTGGTGGCCTGGGCAACCTGGTAATGCAGACAAGCCACCTGCTGGCTGGATCGGGTTGCCGTAACATCTATGCGGAGATTGCGAATCTGACGGTAAAAGTTGGCCGTGTTGACGAACCACTCTTGGTCGAGCCCATCGATTCCTTTGCCGCCGCCGACATATTTGTCGGTCGAGAGCACGCCTAAACCAATAAAGTTTCTGGCAGCCACAATCGTCGGCCAATCATTTGCCTTTGGAACGAGCAAGAGGAATGGTTAGTATGAGGAAAACCGCGTGACCTGGTTTCAGGTCGGTACGAGATGCGACTCACGTCTCCAATAACCTGGGTGCCGAAGGGCATTTCGATCGTGGTAGACACGCGGTATTTGCCAGGGGGGAAGTAGACGATGGCATTCTTGGTTGTAGAACCGTTGCACTTTTCGCCGCAGCGCTTCCCGTCATTCATTGCGCTGTTGATTGCTTTGGTGTCATCCTACCACCTCCGTTAGTATCTCATGAACAACTCTGTTACAACAACTCCACAGGTTACTCCTTACTGTAATGCCGTCACCAACAGCACCATAATCAACAACATTGCGAAATATCTGTACCCCAACAACAAAGGAAGATCAGTAAGCAAGTAAGAAACTGTATAGAGCGGGATGAAGCTTTTCAGGACGAGAGTTACTTTGTAGCTGGGATCTGTGCCCCAGGGCACTGTTCCCTTACGATCGAGATGCTCCATCCAATAACTGCCAGTCGCGGCCGCTCGGGCGACCATAGGTCCGACAGTCTCATTGCGTGCGTCCATCTCTGAAATGAGAGCGGCAGCTGCGGCAATCTCGTCCGTGATTTGCAGCACTGGTGAAATGGTGTTTCCTTTTATTTGACCGGACCGTCTGGTCTTGCCAAGGCGGGTGGCCGTGCCAGGTTTCAATGCGTAGTTGTTGCGAAGAAGAGCGGCGAGACGAATCGCGTTAAGCCGGGTGGACTCCTTGATGGCATCTTCCACGATGATACGGGCCTTCTCGACTGAGGACGAGGTAGCATTCATGGCTAGCGGCGTGATTGATACAAACTTCGTTTTTCGACTTGGATTCGGAGCAGCACGTCTGGAGAGAGGTGATTCTTCTCTCGTGCTTGAAAAAATGCCTGTCATATTGGATACTACCGTCATGCCGGCTGATTGAAATATGCCGTCTTGTGAACCGACATCTTCCGTCGAGAAAGTAGTCCCATTGGCGTAAATGTGGTGTTGCTTTAACCGATCCTTGCCCAAGGCTTCCAGTTCCTGTATGGTGACCGTATCTGCCCATCTATGGAAATCTTGCCCCTTTTCTGCGCGCCCAGATAGGCGAACATCTTTAGCAGTTGCCGGCATGCTATGCTCGACATCAGAGTAGGTCAAAACGCGGGCAGCGATGCCATTATGATCATAGGTTGTGCGGAGGTAAAAGGCGGCGACTTGTTTATGTTTTGGGGAGTTAGAGGTCCAGCGACCCGATTCCTGAATCTCCTTGTATAGTGCCCGACGCAACTGTAAATGAGCGTTGCCCTGCCAATTCTGTTCCGCGTTCATACCGGGCGCACAACGAATCGCGGCACAACGTGTCTGAGATGGACCGCCCCCAAAGCCATTTCCTATGACGCCGGTCCCATCACCTCCCTCGACCCACGAGGCAGCCGGGAACTCATCGCATGAATATTTGATATTGGATCGAGTACCGATAGGCTTAGGAGCGAGTTCGAAATTATCGCCCAGGGGGGGCGGAGCTATCGCTGTTGTCCACCAAGGGCCATCTTGACGCCATACGGGCTCCTGGTCGACGTGAGGGCAACGCTGGTTCTTAACCCAGCCTGGGGGACAACTTCTCGCACGTCGTCGGCCAGATCGCCCATCTCGTCTAGACTTTGTCTGAGTGTCAAAGTCCATGACAAAAAGAGACGCCTCTGCTGGCCGCTTGTTCCCTCGGTCTGAGTTAAAGAAGTCTCTAACATTTCGGCAAATGGCTGTCATGTAGGCACAGTTGTACTCGAGATACACGGCTGATGGAGCTACGTCGATAACGGTTTGCCATGGTTCATTCTCCTGTGGGCGCCACACCCGGATGTTAGTACCATCGGACAGTCTGTTTTGATAGACGTAGGTTTGGATGTATTGCGCCGAAACGTGATTTGAGAAGGGAAAATTCAGACACAAAAAAAGGTGGAATAAAAGCACGCGATACATGCTTGGAGCCATAGTAACCAGATACACTAACAAGACGTATCTAAATTTGCACACGTCTATATCTGCAGATCCGATATATCGTTAGTAATATGCGTCCATCCTGCACGAAGAAAAGGTTTGCCACGCGGGAAAACTCTTCACAATATAGTACAACAGATTGTCTACCTCGGCCTCCTCCTGGACTTCTTACAATGTCAGGAGTCAGGAGCCCGGTCGCAAACTTGATTCAAGTCACGAGCTTTGTCATGGTCTTCACACAATCCATTGCTATCAGAGATAAGTCGGCCGCCAAAAGCGTGAGCCTCCGATACATTTCTGTATCTATCCACCATGAATCGACTAATGTGATAGGTGCGGACGTGTACCCTTCTCGACACGAGGGACGCAATTCCAAATCGGTAAATATCCTACAACCTCCGATCCTGATCTAGGAACTATTACCCAGATGGGCAAAGTCCCACTCTCTTCGACAGACCATGGACCAGAGCACTTCTGGACCATGCATGTACAGTGGGTTCACATAATTTCGGACACTTCCAATTTTGGTGCAAAAAGTTTCGGGATTACCTGCGGCCCACTAGGGTTCTCCCGGAGCAAAATTCGGGCGAGGCCCAACCCATTGACACATGTACCTACGAAGGGGCCGCAAACCTATGAGCAGTGATTTCTCTACTACTGCAGTGATGAATAAATCATAAGTATATGGACCGTTTATCAGGCACCGGTCCTGGCTTTAATGGCATCAATTTGTGGCTAAGCTAGGCACTTTAGATAAAAAAGAGATTATTCACATTTAAATAATTCTGTGAATAATGTCGATAATTTGCGCTAAGTAAAACTATTACAAAGTGTAGGCATAAGTTTGTTAGTACGTGGTAAGTTATATTTAGCTTAGGTTTAAGTATAAAATTACTTATAAAAATATTTAATTTTATTTACTTTATAAACAATATCTATAAATCTTATTAATTTTTAAAAACAATAGCTATTAATTAAAGAAAATAAATATACTTATGTTATACTTATATATAGGCTTAAGATATAGACATATATTTTAATAAAGGGAAATTCAGTTTTAAAAATTATATACTAATTTCAATGAATTATTTATATATTTGTTTAAGAACTTTACTTTTAAAATTTATTTTAAATGATTAGTGATTAGTAAGATGTAGAATTCAACGTGTGACGTATTATATGATTTGAAAATTTCTAACATAATTCTTATTCGTAGTTCAGCTTAGATATTTACCTAAATAATCTTTTATGCCATAACGCCACCTAAATTAATGCTATTCAAGCCAGGACCGATGCCCAATAAACGGTCCCTAAGTATAGATAAAAAATCTCTATAATATACTTTAAACTAAATAGTATATTCAACATTGAGCATCGTTGTCGTACAGTATAACCCTTAAATGTTTAGCCACCCTCTACATAACTAGGGGGTCTGAGCTAATTAACAATAATATTAGAAATTATTATAATATAAATAGTATATTTAGTATTACTATTTTTAAAAGGAAGTAGAAGTAGACTTTAAAAGGATTTATACCCTGCCTTCCCTCTAGCTAACAGCCCTGCGAAGGTTATGTGTGCTAGGCTGCTAAGGTGGGGGGCCTAGCGGGGCTTGTACTAGTGGAAAAACATTCAAGGGTTAGATTGTATATAGCTCATATAATCTACTTGGGTTTGCTGTTCGATGAAGTCCCGTCTCGTCAATGATCCTCCGCTATGGCTGGTTGAACCCCCGTTATGCAGCCGTCCTAAAGCGTGTTGGATACGTATCGGCCCATCATTCTCCTCGCATTCTGGCCTCACATCTCAGGTTGCGACCCTCGCTTACAGTCCTCACATAATTCTCATACCCCTAATGCACATCTGTGAAGTTCAACCATTCTCAACTCACGCCGATAACCATCCACCGACGCCCGCAAACATGACTTCCGCCTTCCGCATCGCTCTCGTAGGGCTGAGCATTGTTTTCCTCACCCTCACACTCTTCGCCTATCCCGCATCTGCTAGTAATGAATGCCAGCCCTGGACCTGGGGCGAAGACCCGGCTAGTGGACCCCTTAAACTTTCGTCTCAGCCAGAAGAAGATGATGGTAACCGTCCCGGCCCTAAGATGGGGGAAGTTAATTGTAATGATTATTCTCGTAGCCCTGCTAGCGTCAACTACTACACCTGTACGCAGATGGCAAGGCAACGCGGGATTACCACGGACGAGTTCTTTCTGCTCAATCCTTCGGTGGAGAAGGATTGCAGCAATCTCAAGCCTGATACGCGCTATTGCATTAGCGGCTGTATGTTCAAACGCCACGTGCTGTGCCGTGCCGAAAGATCCTCGCGCTAACTTTATTTTCATCGTCATTGTATTTATACCAGTCATTGAGCCTTTGAGAGCCTGGGACGGATTGTGTGGTCCAAATCACAACAATGCCCTCTGCTATGACACTCCCAAGCCGTGCTGCAACTCAATCACGTGGAAATGCGGCGACTCTTTGTAAGATGATTCTCTCTCTTCTCTCAATGGGTTCCTAACCCTACTGCAGTGCCGAGACTAACAAATGCTTATAGAGAGGACTGTGCGCCTGGTACTTGCTATGAGGGCTACTGTGCCGGAGACAAGGTTTGGAGCACTGACGGCACTTGCGGCGCCGATCATGACAACCGCCAATGCGCAGGACGTTGGGGTGACTGTTGTAATAGGGAGGGACGATGTGGAACAGGGCCAGACTTTTGCGGCGACGGGGTATGCCAGGCTGGGAACTGCACCACGCCCCTCGGTGGCGTCAGGGGCAAAAACACGGGCTGGTTGAATGGCAACTTGCCTTGGGTCACCGGAAACACTACTGACGGAACGTGTGGCGGTGATAAAAACTACACCTGTGATGTTCTCTACGGGGAATGCTGTAACAAGGACGGTAAATGCGGAGGTTCAAAAACTGATTGCGGTACCGGTTGGTAAGTTGGGCAAGAATCTGTCGTCTTCATCTGGCTCCCAGGTCTAACAGCAATACAGTCAGCCTCAATTCGGAAGGTGCACACCACCTGAAGCATCCCCTTCTTCCGAGATTCCATACTAGAGGAGGTCATCGATCTGTCCTTGTCGGCCGTCGCGACAAGAGCTTTTTGCTTGACTGCGATGGATCCTGTTTAGTGTCGTGCCTTTATGCATCTTAATCTTCGAACCGTTCAACATTTGACATTTGTTGATGATACAATTCTTTCTGGTCTTCGCATGTGGTCACGCATCTATTGCTATGTGTATGGAGTTTAGGGGCACTGGACAGGGCACATGATTGTCCACTAGAAAAACAAATATGTTGTTGCACATCGCGGGATTCCTGGTCAATCTCTCGAGTACCCACAGATTGCAATGCCCTAATCCAGCCTTATATATTAGGCATTAGGCTAGATATTTCTATACTATCCTTTTGGTGCACGTCAGGCTATGCTCTGGAATCTCCCACTTTTCTCTAGTGGCTCGCTGAAGAAAAATTGACCGACCTCCAGTAGCCTTCCGAAATATTACATAAGTTTTCGTGGGACCATTCATAGGGCACCAGCTCTTGCGCATTCGGCACAGAGAATGGAGCTAGTCGAACAGTTCTCATGTTAGCGGTAGCCTCGTTCCCCCACCGATAACCAATCGAAGAACATGGCTCGTTACAAGGCTATAGAATTCTAGGCACCAAATGGATCGTAATTTATTGAAATGTGATACCGTCTTTATTGTCTGCAACTATTCCGCTGTTTTTAGATCTACATCGCGAATTTGGATGTAGGTCCAACAGTCGAAATTCTATGACAAGGCAAGGACGAAGACAAAATTGTCCAAACAACCCCAGTGTAAACCCCCTTCGACTGCCATATCCATGTGATGCACTCAACAGGCCGATATTCCACCAAGAAGCCACAGTTTGGCACGTCCCTGAAATGCACAACGTCTCAAGATGTGGACGGGGCCTTCACAAGCTTGATAACAATACCCTCAGGAAAGGCGCCGAGCTTCGCGTATTCGACGGTGTTGTAAAGAGGATTCGCTTTGTTTGCCTTAACACCGAGCTGGCCGCCATTAGACCCACATCCAGCTAGGGACGCCTTCTTCTCATCCCCGGTTGCATCCTTCCCTCCATCTATCGTGGATGCGATATCCTCGTACAGGATGCTGGAACTGATCCTGGCGTTAATGTGTTCGGCCAGGGCAAGGACTGTCCCAGCACCAGGGATTGGCAGTGACCATTCTGCGCAGTCAACGGCCTTGGGCATAGTCCAGAACTTTGCTGCGCCCTCATTATTTTCGCCAACAAAACGGAGGTAGTCGGCGACGTACTGGATATCTTCGGGGTCGAGATGTTGGGACTCGCCGCCAGCGATACCATAGCACACTTTGTTGGGGCCCGCGCCACAGGCTCCGCGAGTCGTAAGCATGATCGGCGTGGCGACTGCTAGGGCCGCGGCGGGCAGTGTGAGCATGTACAGCATTCTGATCATTGTTGGCCGATGATAGGTCGTTGCGAACACACAAAAGTTCAAGGTAGAAGAGCCCGGGCGCGAAAAGTAAGACGGCGTGGTGAGTTCAAGGTTATTCTTCTAGTGGGTATGACTGCAAGGCTGTTCCGAGGTATAAGTCAATTCAAGAACTGAATACTAGGAACAATAAAGAAAGACTTTATCCATGATGCTGACGACGAACTCCTAGCAATACGGCCATGCTCGGCTCGGAGCACGAAATAGGCAGGTGGGTCATCCGGATGAGGAAGTATTGCTATTCGGAGGTTTGCTATCCGGAGTATTGCTATTCGTGCGGCCGAAAATTGCTATTCGTGCGGCGACCCCACCCTACTAGCTGCTTTTAGATTAACTACTTTTTTCCTAGACCCCCCCTGCTATTTTACACCACAGCGCATGGATCCTTTAGAATTATTAGGGTAATTAATTAAGAGTATTGCTATTCGTGCGGCTAAAAATCGCTATTCATGCAGCGACCTCACTCTACTAGCCGCTTTTAGATGAACTACTTTTTTTTTAGACCCCTTTAGTAATTCTACACTATAGTATATAGATTCTTTAGAATAATTAAAGTAATTAATTAAGGCATAAATATACTAGAATTCTAACTATAGCGCCTAGAAAATTTGCTTAAAAACGTATTTTTTAGTGTTTTTTTTAGAAGTATATACTGTTCTATAAACTAACTAGTAATTTTATAGCTATTAAGAAGCTTATTAATATAATTTACTTAGCTATATTATTAAAATAACCTCTTTAATATAAAAAAAAAAGAGTATTAGGTTTTTAATAAGCTTATATTTTATTTACTATATTATTCTTACTTTAATTTTAAAAGTAAGCTATATTTCTCTTAACTTTCTAGTAGCTACTTTAATAGTTAAGTATAAATGGCTTTATTAAATACTTAAATTAAGGTGCCTTATACTATAAAATTAGCTAAGCTATAAGGGTTATAGTAGCTATAATAATAAAGGCCTTTATAATTAAAGCCCCTATAATTAAATTACTTATAAAATTTATATAAATTAAGGTAATTTTAATTCTTAAAGTTAAGGCCCTTTTAATCATAGTAGCTATTAGGGTTATAAGGCCTATAATAAGGTATCTTTTTTATTTTTTCTAGTTTTAGCTTTACTAATAATTATAAAGTTATATATTTATTAAATTGTTACGCCCTACGGAGCCAGGGCCGATTTAGTCACAAATGCTAGAGTCCCCTCTATATATATATTTAGTTATAAGTTAGGCATGATTTCTATAGAATTTAGTAGTATCTAATTAATTAGAATACTCTAAATAAATTTACATTAGAAATATATTATAGAAATTAGTACTAATTCTAAGGGGATTTAAAAGAGAATCTTTACTAAAATAAAGAAAAAAAGAATAAGTTTTAGTGTAAATATATAATTAATTCTACTATTAAATACATATAAATTTTAATTATATTTATCTTACCTAATTATCTGTAATTTCTAAGTAACTAGCTTAATATTCTAAGACTTATTTAAGTAATTACTTAGAAAGTTAATATAGTAAAAATATTATATATATAAACTTATAATTAAAAAGAATTCTTATTTTAAAACTAAGAAGTAACTAAAGAATATATAGAATTTAAGGCTATATTAAAGAAATAAGCTATTCAATAGTAAATTTAATAGCTTTAAGAGATTTAGTAATTATAAGTATAAAAATAAAAATTAAAGAATACTTTCCTAAATTAATTAGAGATTAAGCACTATTTTTATTATATTTATTATTTATTTAAAAATTTATATATTAATAGTAATAAAAAAGTAAAAGTTAGTAATATTACTAAATTAAAACTAAATACTACTATATAAAAAAAAGAGAATTTAATAAATAATTTATATTAAGTAATTAATAGAATACTTAAGTATTATTAAAAAAACTTTTAAAAGTTTATTCTTATTTATAATTATATTAAACTTAATTATTACTTTATTGAAATTAAATTATTAAAAAAGATCTAAATTCAAAGAAAATTTAAAAAAATAATTAAAATAAATTTTTAAAATTAACCTTATTTTTAATTAAAGATTTTAAAAATTATAAAGTTAAATTAGCTTAATAGTTAGAATTTATAAAATAAAAAAAGAAATAATCTTTAAATAATTTCTATATTTATTTAAATTCTTTTAAAAAGTTTTTTTCTTAAAAAAATAAATAATAAAAGGCTTTATTATTCTTTATAAAATTAAAAGAACTAATTTATTATTATATATAAATACTAGCTTTAAAAATCCTTAAAATTTAAAAAAAAATAATAAAATTAGCTACTTAATATTAAAAAGCCTTTAAATTAAAAAATAAAAAAAAAAAGAATTATTAAATTGTTAAGCTAGTCGCTTAGGAATCAGGGGCGATTAGGTAGGACGAATATAATAGGAATCGGTATGCATTTAAATAGTAGGGCTAGCTATATGTTTAAGCTAAGACTTATCCTTCTTTTTCTTAAAGGTAATTCCCTATTAAATCCCTAGAGAATATCCCCTTATTCCATAGTATCTTCATTCTATAACACGCTACTAATGCGTAGATATCTAGTTTATTCCAATATTTAATTATCTCCAATTGGGTATAGAATCGTTAGCGCGAGGTAGGCTGACGAATATGACAATTAGGTCTAATTCCCTCTATTACTGGATTAGGTATAACAATTATTCCCCCCTTGCAACAATATTAACCTAATATTGTTTTTTAATTAGCCCCTATTTTTGTTTATTTTTATTTCTATTTTAGGACTAGTAATATATACTAATCTAGCGCATAATTATAGACCTAATAGGCATTATTTAGTGGGGTAAAAGATTTCTATTTTTTAGTGTTTTCCTTTTCCTTTATACCCCTTATTCCCTTGTTAATTATCTTCTAATTTCTAATATATTTTATAGAATCTTTTCTATTTATGCCTAATTTATTTAATAATATTAAAATCTTTTAAGAGATCTCTTATAATGCTAGCATCTAGCGTTAAACCCTTAAAGGACAGAACCTAGAAGGTCTTAGACTTAAAATTATTAAGTGATTTAGTAGGTTGTTATAGAATTATAATAAAAATTAAGAAGATTAATTAATTAAATAGGACTAAATTATTAAAAATTTAATTTCCTTAAGGACCTATTAAATTAGGTATATTTTGACTTTATTCTAATTTAAAGTACATTCTTATATAAGTTGTTTTGGTTAGTTTATTATTTAATTATATTTAATTCCACATTTAATACTAGTTTTATTAGCTACCCTACATTAAAATACTAAGCTAAATTATAACGCAATTCTATATTTAATGCTAGCACTAATTCTGGTTTAAATTAAAGACTTTTTTCTTTATCTATACATTCTGCCCTAAGGGATAGGACATTCACTATTAAATTAGATAATAAATTAAGTTTCCTGCTTTCTTACACTTACCGTTACACTCTAAAGTATAAAGAGAAGAAATAAAAGAAATTAGCTAAAAAAGCTATTAAAAAGATTTGCTTTAGCAATTCTATATCTAAATTCTTAGGGATTTAGGTTGTTTTTATAACCCTAAAAAAAGAAAAGAAGTTATATTTAACTATAACTTCTACGCTTACTTATATAGAATTAAGCAAATTTATATAAAATTAGGCCAGAACTGTATTAAAAGATATCACTATTACTATTTAAGCTAAAGAGTGTATTTAGTGTCTAAAAATAACACTAACTAGTTTAGAAATTGCAGTAAAGGAGGGGCAATTTGCCTCCCTTTTTTCTACTTATAAAGACATCCCTAATAGTATAAAATATTATTATTATACTTTAGGTACAACTTTTTACTATAATGTAAGTATTAGCATTAGATTTTATTAATAATTTCCTAATAATTTACTTAAATACCTTAATTACTATTAGTATATTATAATAATTTTATTAATGCGCGCAAATTTATAGATAATTTAATATATTCTACTAGTAATAAATTTATATCATTAGGGCGAAAGATATAGGAGCACTTCTGCAATCTTTTTTCCTTATTTATACAGTTTATTCTAAACTATTGCCGTGATAATGGTTTCTACTTTAACTAGAAATAGTTAGAGGTAAGGAATTTAAAAAATGTTTTTTTTTTTTTTTTTAATAATCCTAATTAAAGGTGGAATTATAGGTAAATATTAATAAATATAATAATAAAGTAACCGCTGCTCAATTAGTCCGCGAAAATTTATTTACAACACCTAAAAAAATAGTAAGTTTTCTTTCCCCTTTTAATTCTTAACTAATTTAGGTGGAATAGTTAAGCAAAGATTAAGCTAAATTTTAGCATAATTAGTTGCTACATTTAGCTAGCATTAATTGTTATTTATAAACGTATAGGATAATAGTCTTAATTTTTATTAAATTAATAGCTACTTTTAATAAGGATATAGAAAATATTAATCTTAACGCAACTTTTAAAAGAATCTTTACTAAAACTTTAGTAAATTAAGGAATTAAGACTTTTTTTTTTTTTATAATTAAAGTAAAATAAATAGGTAGATGTTTTTTTTTTTTTTATATAAAAAAATAGGAATAAATTTAATAGAAATAATAATAAATAAATGTTAGTTAGTATAAATAGTTATTAATTTATATAAGATTTATCTAAAGTTATTTTAAGGGATGTTTTTTACAGTCTACTATGTTTTTAAGGACCCTTGCAAATCCTACTCTTCTTAAATTTAGTTAACATTGCGTAATATTCATTTAGTAAACCACTAGCATTCTACAATGCTGCAGCTTCTAACTACTAATTATATTTAGAGAGCCATCCCTTCTATTTAACTAAGTAATACAATTCCCTTTAAAGGAAATAATACAATTTAATTTAGTTAACCTCCTATTCTTTAGAATTATTATCTAGGTTAGAAATAGGTAAATTCTATTTTTCTTCTTTGTTTCTAGAGATCTATTTCTTAAGTAAACTAATATAGAATACATTATGCATCTAAGACAATTAATTCAGCAATGCTAATCTATACGCCTGCTTTCTAATTCTATCTAGAATTTAAAATAGGCTAATAAATTTTAGAAGTAATTTCTATTTTTCTTCTTTAAATTATAAGTTCTTTATACTTAAGAGTATAAATTCTCCTTTTTTAAAAATTATCTCCTAATGTTTTTAATTATAGTATTTTACCTGCAATTTATTTATTTATACCTATTATACTTTTAATTTACTTCTTAGTGTATATAATTTTTACACTTAGCTTTTAGCTTTAGGTACTCCCCCCTTTAGAGAATTGTCCTTAATTATTTAAAATTCTAAGTTATAGCTTATAAGCACTATATTTAGGCTTATATTTATAGTTATGTTTTTAGCATTATTATAAGCAAATTATACCGTTTTTAGTAATAATAGCTAAACATATTCTAATTTAGTAATAAATGCATATAAGTAGAATTCTAGTGTTTAGTTTACTCTTTCTATTTACCTATCTATTTAAGAATAAAATACTATTAATAATTAGCGTTTAATTTTAAAGATAAAATATAAATCTAACTAGAATTAACTAGTAAATACACTACCCTAGTTAGAAATAATTCCTCTTAGCGCGCTAAATGTAAGCTTAACCTTATTATAGAACAATTCTGCTAGTTTAACTATAGTAATTAAATATAATATAGGAAAGAATATTATATATTTAGTATATCTATCTATAATTATAAGGATAGAATTAACTATAGTTTTCTTCTAAATTATTTTAAGTAATTCTATAATAAAATCTATTAAGATTTCTATCTAGGGCCTATTTAAAATAGGTAAATTTTCTTGTTTTCTATATAGTTTATACCTTTTAGCTATAGTTTTTTAGCAAATAGTATAAAATTTAATATAATCTTTAACTTTAGTATATAGATTTATCTAATAGAACTTTTATTTAAAAAGTTTTAATATCCTTTTTATACTAAAATAGCCTACTAATAGATTATTATAGTAAACTTAGAATAAAACTAATTTAAATGCTTTTAATTTTAGAATAAACACTTAATTATAATGTCTTAGAATTCTATTTTAGTCTATAGACTATTATAAATTCTAGTGGCTATAGACTTACTTTAGCTAGTCTTAGGTTTATATATTAGATTTCTAAGCTCTAAGTACTAGATTTAATAGTAATTTAGAACTATTTAGATTATAAAGATCTTCTTTTCCTTTTATTTATTTTATTAGTATTTAGTTAGAATAAGGTAGTAACTCTATATTCTTTATTAGTCCCTTTATAGTAAGGGCACTAATCTTTGCTTACTTCCTTACTCTAGCAATTTAGGGTATAAGTATTATATTAATTTATATAATCTTTATATATAATTTTAATATTAATTCTTTAGTATTCTTTGCTTTAGGAGAAATATAATTAAGCTGCTGCAAAGGGGCATCTATAGGATTTATAACCCCCTTTTAATATTAAATAATAAAATTATAAGGAGTAAGGAATATATACTATTAGGACTATCTCCTATTTAATTTTAAGGTTTTTATAAAAGATTAAAGATTAAAATAATTAGTTAATACTTTAATTTCTATAGGTACTCCCTTAATATAATATCTTTAATAATAGAATAATTTAATAATTGCTAGTATTTCTTAATTTAGTGTACTATAGTGTGTTTTAGTAAGTTATAACTTTTAAGACTAAAAGGCTACTAGGTAATAAATGCTTAATAAATCTAGTTAAGATAAAATACTAGTAATAGTAAATTTTAATATATCTATTTTAATTTAAATAGGCGAGTTAGAATTAATATAATATAGTAGAGGGGCTTTAATAAAAGTATTTTTAAGAATCTAGTATGCTTATTATTCCTTTTCCCCTAAGTATACTAATCCTAGTTTCCTTCTATTTTAACTCCCTTTTAGGAGAGTAGTTAATAGTGCTGCAATAGTAGAATATTTATAAATAAATTATTAATAAAAATTATAGAATTCTAAGAAAACTTAAATATTATAATATATCTTAGGTTTAGGCTAATTAGTAATAGTTTTAATTTATTTTAGATTTATTTAAACCCCTTCCCCTATTAGGATAAATCCTAAGAATTTAACTAATTACTAATAAAACTTATATTTATTAAGATATATAAATAGATTAGCCTCCCTAAGTTAATTTAGAATTTATTTTAAATATATAGTGTATTCTTCTTAGGTTTTTAAAAAGATTAAAATATTATTTAAATAAATAATGCATATTATATTATTAAAACTATAAAGGGCTTAGTTAATATAGTGTTAGAAAGTTATAGGTGTATTTATTAATCTAAATAGCATTACTAAATATTTATAATAACTATAATAGGTATAGAAAGCAGTTTTCTATTTATCTCCTTATGTAATTTAAATATAATAATAAGCTTCTTTAATATTTAATTTTAAAAACTATTTTGCTTTTAAGATATAGTCTAGGATCTTAGAAATAAGTGGTAATAGGTAATAATTTTTAATAGTAATGTTATTTAGTCCCTAATAATTAATATATAATTATAAGAAACTATCTTTCTTAGGTATAAATAAAATTAGTATACCTATAGGACTCTTTAAGGCTTAGATATAACTAAGTTCTAGGTTCTTATTTAAATAGATTTATAATACTTAGAGTTTTACTAGGGATAATAAGTAAATTAGGCTATATAGAGGCTTAGTCCCTAGTTTAAGATTAATAGTGTAATTAGTATCCTAGTAAATAGGCAGATTCTTAGCTAATTCTATTTTAAAGACTTATTTATATCTCTAAAGTTTCTTTAGAATAGTAAATATATATTTAGTTTAGGTGTCTTTAAATTTAAATAGTAATGGTTTTTAATTTATAAACAACGCATATATATATAGTAGTTAAGTTGCTTCCCTATAGAATTTTTTAGCATTTAGTAATATAAAATTATTAGGTTTTAAATTAAACCACTATATTTGCATAGCAGGTTATATAAAGATATTAAGGTTTTTTAATATAGGCATTCCTAATAAAATTACATTCTCTTTTAAGTTAATTCTAATATAATACTAAGTAATAGTCCGTTTTATACTATATAAATTAACTAAGTATAATAGCAAAGCCTATATATTTAAACTAAAAATATTTTAACTATTAATAGTTTTAATTAAAATAAATATTCCCTTTTTTCTTTTTAATCCCTATTTTTATACTAATAGGAGACTAATTATATTAGCCTCTATATAAATATCTAAATTTATATAAATTACTTCTGGTTTCCTACTTAATAGAGTAGTATTAACCTTAAAATATAGTAATACCCTTAAAGATTTATTAGTTAAGCATTAGATATTATGCTTAACCCCTTAACTTTTCCCTTATTTATTTTTTTTTTAGATTTTTCCTTTTTTACTTTAGTATTTCTAACTTAGGTAATAGATATTTTCTTAGGATATTATAGCTTAATATATCCTAATTTGCTATATCTATAGTAAGTAACCTTTATAGTATTATTAGGGTAAGATTTTAACCTATCTTTTAAGGAATTATTTTAGAATATAGTAGCTTTCT
>SRPU01000265.1:0-24647 GCA_018360185.1 Claviceps lovelessii
GGGGGGGGGGGGGGGGGGGCTACATTACTTTACTACCTCTATACACTCATTTTCATGACAAGAAAAACGAAGAGAGAGAGAGAGAGAATAAAAGAAAAACTTCTCATAATATCTCAGCAGAAACGTACCTTCTGTTAATTCTATCTCAACAGCACAGTAGTCTTACACGTTCGAGATCGCTCACTGCACATTTCGGTACTTTCCCTAGAATCATAATTCATGACAAGCAGATTACAAGAATTGCGGCCTGAACAGCCAATAGAGCAGCACAGAGCATATAAATACAATTTGGAATATTAATGATAAAAAAAAAAAGTAAGAAAGAAAGAAACAGATCGTCCATTGCGGGGGAAAAAAAAGAAAAAGAAAAAAACCCTTGCATACACATTACCGTCGTGTGCCCCAGAAAATGACTGCCAGGAATGCCGTCACGGCACTTACGCCCACAAGGATACCAAACACGGCTATGCTCAGAATCACGTTGAACAGGGGCGGGCTCCTCTTCATGTTCACTATCTGAGTAATGTTGTCCTCGAGCGTCTTGGCCATTTTGTCCCGGCCAAATAGGTCCCGTACACGCTTCTCGCCCGCGAGACCCATCTTGGCGAGGTCCTGGGCCGGCATCTTCAATGCCTGACGCATTACCTCCGACCAGGCATCTACGTCGGTTGGATCGCGGAGCCAGCCTGTTTGAGGGTCGGCAATGGTTTCGATGGGCCCGCCGGTGTTGGCTGCCAGGACGGGAACGTGGGAGAGCATGGCCTCGAGGGGGACGATGCCAAAATGTTCGTTTGTCGGTGTGTAGACCAGGAGATGGGAGGAGCGGAGGAGCGCGGATTTGAGCGTGTTGGGTACGGAGAGCAAGAAGAGGACTTGGCTGGTGGCCGGGGGGCCGGAAGCCAAGGACGACATGGCAGAGAGGGTCGTGGGCGTCATGGTGTGGTGCGTGAGGGAGAGCGAAGTGGTGAGGTCTTGCAGAGATTCGTGGTACGAGACGTTTTCGGAGACGCGGGGATCGTAGCCGCCTAGAGATGTTAGATTACAAGCCTGCGTCAGCCATGACAACCATGAGAACCAGCCATGACAACCAGACATGGATGATTTTCCTCGTTCGGATGGGACGTTGAAGGACATGATAAAACGGGCGGATAGGCGCCGTGTTCTGATATTCGGATGTGCGTACCTGCAATCACGAGACGGACACCCTTGCGCTCTGATTCAGGAATCCTGGCAAACGCCCGGATTGCCAGCCCAATGTCCTTCTTCTTCTCGAATCGGTTGATGCTCAGGATAAGCTTGGCCATATCTCCCTTGATCTGATCTTGGCCGTCCACCTCCTCCTTCGCAGTCGGGACATTGGTGTCCACGCACGGATACACCACGTTGGTGACGACCTTGCCCGCCAGCCCAGGCCACGTCTGAGCCACGATGCCCCGGGTAAAGTTGGAGTTTACGGCCACGGCATGCGCAAAGCCCATGCTCCATTCCTCCAGCCAGTCAAAGGGCATACGATACAGCCGCTTGATGAGCGACTGCCTACCCTGGGCGAGGAGCAGGTCCGGGAAGTGGCAGTAGAATAGAATGGGAACGTCGGGCGCGAGGAACTGCAGGAGGGGCAGGCCTGCAGAGAGCTGGTCGACGATGAACGCACGTGGAGCGAGAGACCAGAGTTCGTCGGTCAGAGATATGGCGAGCAGAAGGTGCATATGGCGCAAGATGGCGCACAAGATGGTCAGTCGCGAGAAGATGGACATGGGGATGATGGAGTTGCCACGGACTCGGACGTCGAGTGTGCCTAGATGCCTGAGTATTAGGTTGAACTTCCTTGAATGGCAGTGGGACGAAGAGGCGGAGAGACGAGGAGAGATGGGGAACCAACTTACCATCTCGACATTCGTCAAAGCAGTGCTTTGGATCGCAGTGGTTTGTGAAAATGACGACTCTGTGGCCGCGCAGTTGAAGACCAACGGCAGCATCGACGACAAGACGCTCTGCACCGCCGATGCCGAGATCTGGATGGAAGAATACGATGGTGCCAGGCGCGGACCCCGAGGAGGGCGGATCACGAATGTCGGGGCCCATGACGAGGGTGCGAGTGCTTTCTGGCAAATCCAGAATGCGAAATGCGAAATGCGAAATGCGAAATGCGAAATGCAAGATACCAGATTGCAGCTGTTGGCGATGGGGCGTGGCGGCAGCTGGTGGGGTGAAGCCATGCAGCCATAAAGCCGTGGGGGCAGCTGGCTGCCGGCGGTGGAGGGGTGTGAATAGCCAAGTGGGCCGTGCGACAATCACAAGCCGAGGTTGACTTGCCTGACCGGCAAGAGACGACAACTCATCTCTCGAAGTTGTCATCCTCGCAAACGATACACTATCTCATCCATCACTCTCCCCTATTCGACCTTTCCTCTCAAGCCCCATTAGCAATCAGAATAACAGTATAAAGGTCGAAAAAGAGAGAGCTCAAGAAAAAGGGAACAAAAAAGAATCATGTCCCAGCCGCTCTTCTCCGTACCCATCCCTCCCTGCGGCAACCATCCCGGCGGCACCATCACCTGCACCCAGCCGCAACCAAACATCTACCTCCTCACGTTCGTCTCCCCGCCCGACAATCGCCTGACCACGGCATTTTGCCGCGCCCTCCTTCAAGCCCTCGACATCGTCGAGTTTGGCGGTCACCCTCCCGGCGTGGTCGTCACAACAAGCGGCATCCCCAAGTTCTACTCCAACGGGCTGGACCTCGAGCATGCGATTGCCACGGAAGGGTTCTGGCAGTTGTTTTATGACGTGTGGATTCGGTTCTTGACGTAAGTAACGGCGTATATTCAAGCCAACGAAGGGTGTGTGTTAGAGGAGGGAGAACAGAAAAAGTGAGACGGAAAGTGAGAGGAAGGGGAAAAAAAACAGAAACATACAAAGAATAACACAACCCCAAGGTATCCAATGCCGACCCTCGCCCTCCTCAACGGCCACACCTTTGCCGGCGGCCTCATGCTCTCCCAAGCCCACGACTACCGCCTCGCCCCCTCCCCCAAGGGCTTCCTCTGCCTCAACGAAGTCCTCTTCGGCGCGCCCCTCAAACCCCCCATGGCCGCCATATTCCGCCACCGCCTCACCCCGCAGACCTACCGGACCCTGGCCCTCGAAGGCCGCCGCTACACAGGCCCGCAGGCCGTCGAGGCGGGCCTCGCCGACGCGACCGCCTCGACTCTGCAGGAGTGCTTGGACTTTATCGCCGAGCGGCAGCTGCTGGAGAAGCCCAAGGCGGGGGTGTACGGGGTGATCAAGACGGAACTGCACAGCGACCTGTTGAGGGTGTTGCGCAAGGAGGGCGTGGCGCGCGGGGAGGAGAGGTTTCAGGAGGACCAGTTGAGGGAGGGTGAGAGAAAGGAGGCTGGTAGGCTGTGGGTTGAGAAGTGGGCTAAGGGAGAGAAGGCCAAGTTGTGAAGAGGGAAGGAGAGGGAAAGAAACAGTTATGCGTATATACAATATATATATGCACATATGTACGTATGTATGTATAAAAAGTGTATATTTTTATGAGAAAAACATGCAACATAAACAGTCATAGAGTGCTATCTCGCATACAGGATAAAACACGGACAGCAGACAGCATCGCACCTTTCCTGTCATCGTGTGGCAAAGATATATATGCTATGCGGCTTATTAAATACACGTGTCTAAACGAGGACGCAAGATGAACCGCAAACGTGTTGTACATCTGTACGTTGTCTTGGGTCATAAAGACGGTGTTCTGAAAAAAAAAAAAAACATCATCATCATCATCGTCATTTCGCCATCCACCAATCACATAGGAAATGGGTATCAAATCTAGCCGTCTCTACCAACAGTGTCCAAACAAAACCAAACCTCACCCCTCCTTCCAACCCAGTTATCATCGTCAAAGCGAAAACCTATGCCGCTATTGGGGCCGCAGCTACTGTAAGCGACTCCGGTTCTCCTTCATCCCCTCCCATATTGCTGCTCTCTCCATCAACCGCAGCAAGGCCCGTCGCATTGGCCTTTTGCTTTCGTGCTCTGTCTCTCTCGGCAACCATATCCTTCTCAGCCTGCATCGCCTTGTTTCGACGCTGCTCAATGTCCTCCCTTCGTATTACCCGCCTCAGTGCTTCTCCAGCCTGGACCAGCCCGTCAATACTGATGGCGTGCTCCGTCATGTGATGATTGATATATGTGTATACTCCAGCCGCTGTGTCGCACTGCAGAAGATTCCTTTCGTTGAGTTTCAAAAGCGCCAGAGCGATTTGAAAGAGAAATGTGCTCCCGTCGTTGGTACACAACACCACGTCCCACACTCGAAACAGAGCCTC
The DNA here is from genome assembly GCA_018360185.1 of Claviceps lovelessii. Lineage (NCBI taxonomy): Eukaryota > Fungi > Ascomycota > Sordariomycetes > Hypocreales > Clavicipitaceae > Claviceps > Claviceps lovelessii. The sequence continues at coordinate 4,332 of SRPU01000265.1, forward strand.
TGCACACAAACAGTCTGTAAAGACGGACAGAAACCATTGGAATGTCAAAGCCTCGAGCTCAATCGACAGCGAATCCAAATGAGCCGAGAGTTTGGGGAGCACGGTGGACACAAACTGTCGCAAGACCTGCTGATCGGCCCTCGACGCCATAAGCGACTGATCATAGTACCCGTGAGGCAAAATGCTTTCGATAATTGACGCTAGGATCCAGAACGCATCCTCTGCCGAGGGCGTGATGAGCAGCAGGTTGGCGGCAATCAGGTTCATGCCCTGGCAGTAGCCAACGTCCTTGTTCCGTCGTGAGTACGCCAACAATAGTTCGCTCAGTTTCTGCACGCCGGGGCCCTTGCGAAAGAATATGTTGTCCGTCAGAGTTCGATGAATGTCCATCTGTATCTGGCTTACCACAGTGGGATCATCGTTGTCGCCACCATTCTGTGCGACAAGGCCCTCATAATACCCAGGAATTCGTAAAGCGTTTGCTCCTGAGCATTCTGACCACACCTTGGCACGATACGCGACGGGTATTCCACCAAGGACCAGAGCTTTGAATTCGTTCCACTTGGCTCGCCCTACCTTGCCCTTGTTGCCCAGACCCGCTATACCGATAATCTCGCCATCAGCAACTCGCGCTTCCGGCGTCATCACGGCTGGTGTTTCATATCGGGCTTCAGCCACAGCGACTGCTGCCGCAACAGCTGCTTCGCCTTCTCGCCGTCGCTCGGCACGCACTTTGCGCAGGAAGTCGTTCCATTTGACCGTCTTGTCGCGCTGCAGAGAGTCATGCACCTCACTAAGTTGCTCCAGCAGAAGTTTCACTGGCTCGGCGTCATCCTTGGCGACCACAGCAGCGCTCGTCACCGTCGACCCGGACTCCAATGGCTGTGGGATGTCACTGTCAACTGCGGTCGTTGCGGTCGCCGATGGTGGGACGAGGCCAGCGCTTGTGGCAGTAATGGTGGGCGTTTTGGCTGACTCGAGCTCCCCTTCCCCTTCAGCCTCAGGCGTCATGCCGCCGGCTTCCTCAAGCACCTCCAATGCCGAGGCATTCATACCGGGTGTATGGCTGAGAAGTTCAGTGGGGAAGGTAGCGATTTTTAGGTAGTCTTGCCAGCGCTTGAATTTCCCATCCTCCACTTCGGCCACTTCGGGACGTTCTTCGTGACTACTTGGACTTGCCGACCTGGCAGTGCTCGACACGCCGTCTTCAGTGTCAGGTCCATCCTCCACGACGTTGGGAGAGATACGCGTGCGGCCGTTGGTCAGCATCTCCGTCCGACCGCAATTGTTCGTTTGGTCGGCGGCCACGTGTGCTGCTTCTCGTTGCCTCTTTTTGCGTCGTTGGTCGTAGATGAAACCAAATCGATCAGTGAGAAACTCTTGGTCCGTGTTGTTATTGTTATTGTTGCTGTAGTTGTTGTATATATGGGACAGTGTTGGCGGTTGCAGCTCCGGGGGCAGGATGGCGTCCATCTCAACAGGCCCGTAGCTTTCTTGTCGGGACTTTGTGGGATCTGGCGGGCTGTTGGCCATGCTCGCCCAGTTGTCTGGTGGCTGGGCTTTCGCGCTCGTCATGTTGCCCTGAGGTGCTTGCGAGATTCGGCGCATAACCATCAAAGTCTTGGGATTCACGACAACTGACGCAGCACGTCCGGAATGGGCTGAGCGAATGCTTGCTGCAGAACCAGCTCGTAGCGAGGCTGCTCGGGCGGTGGCGCTGGCTGCTCGACCTCTAGACTCGGCGTCTCGTGATGTCATGGTAGCTCCCGCGACCAGTCTCAAAGCAAGACTGGCCAATGAAGCCGAGGCCTTGCGTTCGGACGTGGCTGCTGAACAAACACTAGACGCCCGGCTCGACGAGGCCGTATTGACTCGATTAGGAGGAGGAGCGGGGGCAGCCGCAGGAGGCGCAGCAGGAGGGACGAACAAATCTTCTTGTAACGTGGGCCGTTTATCCAAACTTGATTGAGAACGAACAATCATGGTCGCGTTGTTGATTGTATCGTCGCGATTGGGATCGCTTGCACTTCCTGATCGCTTGACGGTTCCGGTTCCCCATAAGTAGTCCTTCCATCCTCGAAGAGTGCTTTTGCTGGATTCCAAGACTGGCCTGACCGTGGTGCTGGCACGAATCGTCGACGACTTGTCCTCTGGCAGGCCGCAAGCACGTGTTGCCATGGTGTCCTGCATCGCATCGCTCATAAGATGACTCAAACCATCATCTTCTTCACCAGGCTTCCGTTCGTTCAAACGCATTTCATATTCGACAATCTTGAGTCTATTCTCGAGATCCATATTGGAAAGGCCACACTCGCGTATAATCCTCCTCAGAGCGCGCTCCCGCCGGTCAGCTCGTCGTCGAAGCGCCGCAATCTGGCCATCTCGCTGGGCCAGGTCCTCTGCAATCTGGCGTACAAGAGAGACGGCGCCATTCCGGGCGATGAGCCGTTCGATGTGCTTGTCGTCAGCTTGATGCAGGGCTCCCGGCACTGACTGTCGCAGCGGGGCATCTTGAAATAAAGAATCTCTCGATGAGCCCTTGCTGGCCAATGTGTCCACTATGGAGAAGCTTTTGCTGGTGACATTGGCAGGGCGATGATTTTCCGACTCTTGCGTGGCAGTTTTGAGCCGTTCTTCATCGTGGTTGTCGTGATCAGATTCGTGAGAATCGGGACAGAAGCTTGGGAAGCTAGTCAACGATTTGTCGCTGGCGGCAATGCTGCTGGCGGAGCTGCTCGGTGGCTGGTTGAGAAGACGACGACTGCGGCGCGCACGAAGGGTAGTGCTCCGAGCACTCCTAGAACTCACACGCGAGCGAGATGAGGCTACGCTTTGTTGAGAGTATGAGCGTTCGAGGGAGCACGTCAACGATGGTGCGTCTGAAGCCGAGTCCATCGCTCAGACGCCCACCTATGGATATTATAGTTTTGTCGGAGTAGGAGCTGCAAGATGCAAGATGCAAGATGCAAGATGCAAGTAGCCAAAAGTATACGATGTTTTGTGATGCGAGGTCAACTTGTTAATGACGAGACCTCATGTCGAGCCAACCAAGAGGAAAGGGTCTTCTAGTTTTTTTGGGGAAGGGACTGCAGTCGTTTCGGCGATTATCAAAGGGACTTAAGGCCGGGTCATTTCGTGTCGCGTGCAAGACTGGAGGACTGGAAGTGGTGGATCCGCCGCCGTCGGGTGTCTCGTCTGTCTGTTGTTATGACGCCAGGCGTGCGTCTTGCATGTGCAAGTGCAAGTGCGGGCAAGTGCAGGCAAGTGCAGGCAAGTGCAGGCAAGTGCAGGCAAGCGTGTGCCCGTGGCTGCCAATGTTTTGGCCTGGACAAGCCGTTCCTTCCCAGGGTTTCTCCCCGGGCTCCTTCCCAAGGCTCCTTGTTGGTCATCCGTAGGGCCGCAGGGCAGTAGCGCCAACCGGCGCTGGGGAAGGAGCACCTCGACTCAGCACTGCGGACGGAACTGGCTGGCCGAGTCGCCCCATGACTCGACCCGGACCGCCAACAGGGCTGCCAGCAATTTCCAGCTGTTCCAGGTCAGTCAATGCAAAAGCAGACCAACATGAAATATTCAGACCCCTCATCACGCCCGGCTATTCTGCTTTTTTTTTTTTTTTTTTTTTTTTGCGCCTCGTCTCTCCCAAATCAGGTCTGGTGCTATTTCCCCTCCAGTCCCACCAATTGATCAATCATGGATCCGTTCATCATTGATCCGGAAAGGCGCCAACACAGCAGCCACACAATATTTGCATCCACAATCCAAGACGTCCGCGGTCCTCCAGAGTTGCCATCCGATCCCCCAATCCTTTCCCCGGCAGACCCTTTGCGACTCCATAGCATTTTAATCCATGGACAGTGACTTGACGATTCTATGTAACTGCCGAAAGGTTTCGCGATCGACCCTTTTTCAGTTAACCCGGTAACTACGCTATCAAACAGGGGAAAGGAAAGATGTTGGGTATTTTATATACCAGATTTAGAAGGATATCCCACGATAATAATATTGAATATTGATCGAATTTCTTTATATTTTGAACGCATTTATTGCGCAAATTGAGATACCTCTTGTTGGTTCAAACAAAAATTGTCATGTCACCATATGTATTCACTTTTCCCCCTTCATGGCATTCATGTGTCCCCCTTCCAGAATCCAAACCATCTTAGCTCAAAACACCATGATCCATCACAGGCCCCCCATAACCCAATAAGCGCGGCGGACAGCCAGTCTTTTCTTTTCTTTTCTTTTTGGTCTCCGTCTCACAGAATTTCCCGACTCGCCTCACCTCGCCCTCTCCCCATTTCCCCACCCTCTCCAAGGGCAGAACCCCTTTCCAAGTCTCGGAGAGTCATCAGTCATGTCAGCCACTCATGCATGCGCGCATGCCTGCAAGCAGACGAGCCCCGTAGATGACGTGTCGAGAAAGACTCTTTTTGTCTTATACATGCACCCGTCGCGTGCTTCTTGCGAATCCAACAACACCACGCATAGGCATGCCTTGCTGCATTGCATGATGGACTATTCCGCTCCCCGTCGGGTCCCTCGAGGGGTTTGAGCATGTCACGGAATGTACTTGTCCTCTGTGTATGTGTGTGTCTGTGTTTGATTACCCGTAAAGACGTACTGCAATTTTGTGCTTTCTTGCATGGAACACTACGTTAGGCCAATACCTAGTAGGCAGGTCCACGGCAACAAAGGTCTATCCATGTGTAAATCATGTCTCTTTTTTTCTTTCCTTTTTCAGAGGCTTAAAATTACTATTACGACACGATATATCCATTCCCAAAACCAAAGCCCACACTAGCCAAATCCATGCACCATAGAACATTCATTTCACACAACTTTTTTTTTTCATCTTCACACGTCATCTGTCTTTGTCTGAATAGACTGTCTCAACCTCATTAAACAATAAAAAGGAAAAGAGGAAAAGAGGAAGAAAGAGAAAAAGAGAGAAAAAGAGACAAGAACAAATCCAAGTACCGCCAACCGCCGTTCCGTTCTTTCATACACGCCCACTCCATGTGACAAGTCCAGTCCTGTTCCATGCACACATAACCATGTGGCCCGACAAGTCGTAAAATTCCCAATAATGTAAACCGACCAACAAACGCCCTTCACGTCCGCTCTTCATGGACAGAAGAAATGACAGGGAGAAAGAAAAAGGGAAATGAAAAAAAAATGAAGAATGAAGAATGAAAAGATGCGTTCTGATGGAGTTCATGTTTTGGCAATGTTTTGCAATATTTTCCTTTATCATTTTTAAAAGTGCATCGCTTGTTCGTGTCATCGTCCGAGAATGTGAAACACTAGGCGTAAAAAGCATCTCTTGCTCTCCAGCGACTACTTTTCAACAGTAGTATTATGATGCCACGCGCTTTCGGCCTCCTCCTCGAGTTGCGCTCTGGCCTGTTCGTCGGCCATTGTCTCTTCATCAATGTCATTTTCCTCTGTGTTCAGGACACCATCGATTGGCTGGTGTGCTTTCTCATTCAGTTGCTCCTCTACTTGCTGCTCTTTCACTCCGTGCTGCTCTCCGTGCTGCTGTTCGTGCTCCTCTCCTTGTTCCTCCGGAATTGGAATCAGCCCATCGTCAATCAACACCTGCAGCAGTCTATCCACTGCCAAAATGTCCGATCGACAAACAGAAAGACCGTCGAGCTTTTTCAAGCGCTTGCAGCTGGCTACAAGAGCCACTTGATGGAGTCGTCTTCTGAGCCTTGTGGCCTCGTCTAACCGACTGGCGAATGCCTCGTCCCTAGCTGCCTCGGCATCAGGCAGGACGAACAGGTCTGCCGATCCCCCCGACCCGCTGGCAGACACCAGAGCCTGGAGAGGAGCGTAGAAACCAAGCGTCACCGGATTGTCGCGAACGTCCAGTTCAGTCAGGTGAGGGAACTCTGTGAGCAACCCTGTGACCAGAGTAGAATCCGCTAGTCTGTTTCCGGCAACAAGAAGTTTCTTTAATCGTGGAATGAACCGCAGCGGCGCCAACGCGCTGATGGCATTCAGGTTGACATTGAGGGTTCGCAGGTTGGGCATCAGTTGGCCCATCTTTTCCGGCAAGCTCTGCAAGCCACAGTTTGCGAGCTCAAGAAGCTGCAGGTTGAGGAAATCAACCTGGGGGTCAAAATTCTGCAGCAAGTTGCCGGAAAGAAACAGTTTCCGGACCTCGTATGCACTGGCAAGGAACCCCAGATCCAGTGCAAGATGACCTCGCTGCTCACGAAGAGAAAGACTGTCCAGGCGCCGCGTCCTTTCAAATCCATAAACTTGGTGGATAAAGTTTCTGTCCGCGTGTATCGAATGCAAGTTGGGGAAGCCACTGGTGTCCAGAACGGCCAGCTCATTATCACTCACATCGAGGTGTCTTAGCCATGACATGCATTCAACCACTGGGAGCTCCGTCATTCGATTTTTGGACAGTTTCAGCCGAGCCAACTCGGGGAGATGATCGAGATTTCGCACCGAGGATATCTGGTTGTCGCTGACATCCAAGTCTTGAAGCCTTTTAAACCGCGTGGTGGCAAAATCAAGCTCTGGAATCTTGTTGCCCCGCGCTCGTATTGACAGTAATCCGTCGTGTGAGTCGAGTCCGGCCAAGCTCGTCAGCTGGTTGTTATCCGCCTTGAGGCTCCGAAGGTGAACCAGATTCTTCAAGGCTGACAAGCTGGTGACCTCATTGTCCGAAATATCGACGTATTGCAAGTTCATCAGGTGATCCCACGACGACAGTTCTGTCAGTAAATTGTGTGAAACCTTGAGTTCACGCACAGTGGATGGTACCCCTTCAAGATGACTGAGCTTGTTTGCCGAGGCATCTAGCGTGACCAATCTGCCGCAAAATTCATCCAGCATGTGCAGACTGGACAGTCGTTTTTCGTGCAGATCTAGCTCCATAATATCCTCCCAGAAGGACACTTCTGGCTCAGCCTCGCCAAGTCGGTCTACAAGTTCTCGTATCGTCATGGACAAGACTTTCTGAGAGCCGTTCCCCGTAGCCATGTGTCTTTGACCCATGACATAACTGACCTCGAACCCAAACGATGACTGATCAGCATTATTAAATGTGAACTCAGAAAGAGGACTGAGGGACAATTTGCCGACGTTTCTACCAATAAAGGCACTGTCATCTGCTGCTATAGAAAGAGCGCCATTGGCCGGAGTACGGTTGAGGATGAAGCTCAAGCTGGCGCGTCGACTTTGCGGTGTCTTGTGGCTCATTATGCTTTGATCACCAACAATACTGACTTGTCGGCCTTCATTGACAATCTCCACAGTGCTGTCCTCATCTTGCTCATCAATCCGCGACACCGGACGAGGCATAAACGACGGATCACGAAGTGATGATTGCCTCATGGGCACCTGATTGTTATGGACTCTCAGACTTTGTGGCCCGTTATTGTTATTTTTGAAGTAGGTTTGGGACGGAGATCGGGTGGATGAATTTTGAGACAACTTCATCTCGGGCGAGGCAAACTCCCCTTCGCCCATGTTGTTCAAATCTTCCGAAGCCAGATCCCGAATTACGGATGCAATGGGAGAAGAGAACGAGATGGTGACATGTCGCTGCTTGGTGGAAGAACATACATTGCTGGTTCTCTCTCCATCCCCACTTACAACCTGTTTGTCGACGTCGTGGTGACCTGAGTAATCGTCCAAAACGTTGAGCTCGCGATTCGCAAAGCCTATTGAGCGAAAACCCGTCCGCTCATCGGGCGACAGGGTCTCATAATTCCTACTGGCGACTCGTTCGAGCGCGTCTCTGGGCGTCAGCCGAACTTCGGCATCGGCCGGTGCAGCTCCGTTGGCGGCTTTAGCTAGCTTAAGATTTTGCATTTCTTTTGTCATATCCACAGAGAGATCTGGAATGCTGGCAAAGGGGTCCTCTTCGCTGTCCTCGGAAGGCAGAATGTTAGGCACATATGACGCGTTGGATTCCTTGCGTTTGATCCAGATCTTTTTATCCTTGTCAAGACACATGCTTCCTACCCTGTCCGGAATGAGATGGGAGATGCTTTCAGGCATGATTACACGCCTGGACTCTGAACCTCTGGAAGAAGAGGATCGATAAGTCCGGTAGCTGGAACGGTTGGATTCGTATGTGGGAAATTCTCGGACCGGACTGGGCCGCTCCGCATCAGAGCGACTACTGGTGATTCGCACGTTGGGTAAATCGCTGATGACGTCGCCCACGATGGGAATGGGACCATCAAAAGTCCGCTCTTGATGTCTTTGCTCATCCTGTTGCTCCTCATCGATTTCGGCCAAGGCGGGATTCTGAGCGAGGGGTTGAGAAGACCGCACGGAAGAAGACGTAATGGCATCCCCAATGTCGCTCATTTCTTGATATTTTTTCAATCGGTTTATTATCTCCGGGTCATTCTGACGCTGTTGCGCCCACGGCATTACACTGCCCTCGCGACTCGGAGGCCGAGAAAAGGGTTCATTCGTGGAATCTTGGTCAGAGTCAGCATCTTCAGCACGTCTTTCACCCGGGTCGATCTGCTCCTCTTCAGACTCCTCCAAGCTCGCCAAATCAGGCTTGACTTGGTTCCGTATCATTGCCATAATTTGGGCCGCCTGATCAACAAAGTCTTGCGTGCGGATGGATGGCTTACGGGCGGTTTCAGTGGCCGCATCCCTAGATCCAGTATGGTCGCTATTTCGAAGTGCTCGGAGAGGCGACTTTTTGAGCTGCTTGTGCGACAAAGAAGAGCTTCGGCTGGAACTTGGACTATGGGGTTTCAGGATGGATCTCCTCGCGAGAACTTCAGAATTCGCAATTTTGAAGTTGCCTGATAACGCATCCTTGCGTGTCTTCGCCATGGAGAGTGATTGCATCTGCAAGTAAGCGGATTCATCTGCCCTCAGTTTTTTATCGCGGCCAAATGCAATATCTGATCGATGCAAAGTTCTGCGTCTTTTCGGCGTTGGGTTCTTCGATGGCGACGTCCTCGGCCGTTTGCTCTCCGAGCCGGGTTCTCTTTTTGGCGCTGCCGAGTTTCTTGGTGCATCATTCGGTAACTGTGAATTCTCTACATTTTCGCTCCGGGAAAAAGAATCATTCTTGCGGCGTTTGCGCTCGACGACTAAACCTGAGGATCCTTCTGGTGAACGCCCACCGCTTCCAATTTCTCGTAATGGATATAGCGGTAACGAGGTATCATGAGGCGCAATATTTTCTTTGCCGACCACGTCAGAATCCTCATAAATTTCGTCGGTTGGGTTACTGCGGAACTCGTAGCCGTCCAAATCATTCTCTCCAAACTTGCTCACATTTCCTGATCGGGAGAAAGATATGTCTGTCGCGTTGGCGCCAGATCTTGTCTGGGCCGCGTCACTCGACGTTCTAGACCGTTGCGATGGACTTCCAGATCCCTGCTCGAACTGGCTGATTCTCCTTAAAAGCGTCTGACTGGTGAACGTGTCGTACGGGCCAAAAAGCTTCAATGGAGAACTGGCTGACCCATGACCGTCCCCAGACATAATCTGTTTCTTGTCCGGACTGGGAAAAGGTGCCCTAGGCAGACAAGGGCTTGGCAAAAGTTGAAGCGTGGGATTTGGACGGTCCTGCGGTATTTTTATGGAAGGAAATTCTTTTGGCGTGCTGGCTTGAAGCGACTCCTCTGGAAGCATTTCTGATGTGTCGGCGCCCATTTCTGAACTGAGGCCTCTGTTGTAGAAAGAGCCATTGCCCGAACTTCCCCCACCTCGACGAAAATTGATGAAGCCTTCAACCTGATTGTCCTCTTCAGCCTTTTCATCACCCTCAAATGGCTTGCCGGGGCTGTTATCAGAGCTCGTCCGTAGGTCTGTCTGTGCATCGAGCAGCATTTGATTGACACGCAAGGCCTCGAGTTTTTGCCACAGCGTATCCACAGGCACTTCGATTCGCGCAAAGTCGACATTGCCGTTCTCGTCATTGTGCTTCCCGATCATGATGGGGCTGAATTCTTCATTCCGTGTGTCACTCTGACCACTGAACCTCCGTATTATACTCTCAGATTCAGGCGGCGCCGTTAAGCAACTTTGATCTTGGTATATCTCCTCTTGATGCCTGTCGTCTTCGTTAAGGTTTTCTACCGGAATTTTGGCGTTGCGGCTATCGGGAATCGGCGAGCTTTGGTATGGCTTGTGTTTGATGTCTCTTTGCAAGCGTCTAGGGCTCGGACTGGGCGTCACATCGACGGCCTGCTCTTCCTCTTCGTCGAAACCTTCGTATTCTTCAAGATCCGCGTCCGTGATCGGTTGAGGATAGATCGGAGGGCTCGATGGGAAGGTCATATCGGTATGATGTGGTATTTCAGAGTCGTTTGGAACTTCCTCCTCTTTTTCTGCAGGAGGCTTGAACATGTCCTGAAGCCCTTCCGCAACAGAGCGGAACAAGTCTCGCTGCTCACCATATGGAACAATGCCATGGATCAACCGCCTCTTCCATTCTGGTGTATCATCATCGTTGCTGAGTAGCTGCTGACTATGAAGATTGTGGCGAACAATGGAGCCGTTCATCGTAGCTGAAGTAGGACGCGATACGTCGGTCGCAGCCTCTTGCGACAGCTTTGAGGGTAGTTTTCGCATGAATATGTTGATGTCATTGGCACTTCGCTCGTTGAGCACATTCGAACTGTTACCGGTCATTGGGCGAGCTGGCGATTGAGGTCCTGCTTTGCGCGGAATACGGCTACGAAAATGCCGTATTTGTGGAGTTCCTACTTCGTGCGGAGGAGATAGTGGCGGTAGCTGCCCATTCGAAGTGTCAGATCCAGGTTGCGACACCCAGTCCTCAGAGAGAGAATCCAGCCAAGCGGACGCCATGGGGCACTTCTGGGGCTTAGACTGAAAAGCGAATAGGAGATGACAGTGTCAGGACGCCATCAACTCAAACAGATCTGGTGCTCGCTGCTCCTGGTGGGGTTGTATGGATAGTCTAGACCGGGATGTTGTTTAGTTTTATGATGCGCTCTTGGGAATCGGGAGTGACAGGACGTCAATCGAACATGGATATGCCAAGAAGTAGGATCCAAAAACAGAAATTTGCTAGATAAAATCCATGCGTTTGCGGGATAGTTGAAGATAGATTATGAATATTTCAGGCCGAAACGCAAAAAAGCTCTGTATTATCGAGATCGCTGTATGCAGGGCGCGTGGTTGATGCGGTCAAGTCAGGTAAACAAAGCAATGCACATGATTGGTATATGCTCGTTGCTGTGCCAACAGGAACGGCTGCATCTGCGATCACGTGGCTGCTTACTGGAGAATTCAAGAGGGAAGTCGACAGAATCCGAAACGTGTCGCGTCCATGATACTGCACGAAAAAAAGAAACTGTAAGAATTTATGACTCAAGGGAAAGGGGACTACTTTAGATATTTGTACCTCCTTGGCTATCTTGCACGCGCAAATGGCAGTTGTCAAAGCTATCGTTGAATAGGTAAAGATACCAATTAACGCGATGTCACGTGCTGTCGCGAGACGCGTTTTCGTGTCATGGAAATTGGTTGGCTGGGCACCTATGCAACTTAGATTCACCACTATTTTCGACTGACGAAACATTTCGCCCGTTTGAGCTTAAGGATTCAGCAAACATTTTGTCGAAGCGTCAGAAAGTCCAGTGATCTGCCTTTGATCTTGCCACCGAAACCCACCCTCTATCTTCTTCTTTTTGCTAAATGTGTTGATTGAAAGTCTGTTTCTGTGGTTTGATCCCTATGGCAGCAGGAAATGCCATGTCGGTCAAGATGAAGAAGGGTTGGACTGGCGGCGACGACACCATCTATTCTGAAGCATGTTGTGAAGAACGGGATATATTCTACGAAGGCTCGGAAGATGAGGGTTATAAGCGTCCAGCTGATCGGCGGCGTCGATACGAAGAGGCCGGGCAACGATTCCTCAATGGCCAAATTCCGTCGATCATGTCGGCTACGTTAGAGGGGCCATTTGATCGCCCCTCGGGATGGATTAATCCTTGGATGTCGAAACGGAACAAGGCCATCGTGAGGAAAACCAAAGACCAAGCTCGGTCCCAAGCATATGCTTCTTCTCGACGAAGCTCTACCAAGATTCACCGCAGTCAGGAATCTACACTTGTTCCACCTCTCGACGAATGCCATCTTCCAAGTCCGGAAAGTCTTAAGCAGGCTCCGCAGAATCAGGATCATTCGTTTCTGGGAACAGAAAAGCTTGCCACAGTGAAAAAATGGCAGGAAAAAATCAGCCGTCCAGCGAGCAACTGCGACAGCTTCTGGAATAACGAGACAATAGATTCGTCCCCTCCTGTGAGAAAAAGACGAGCGAGCAGGTCTGACTGGCTGAAAAAAGATTTTGTCAAGAGGCCCAAGCCAGGCATACAACAAAGGCGAAGAAGCCGGCCATCTCAAGACGAAGACATCGATGAACTCATGGCAGATATGCCGTCTTCCAGCTTCGACCACTACAAATCGTTCAGCTCCCCTTCAAGACGACAAATTTCCAGAAAAATCACAAGAAACTTCAAGACGAAAAAGCTTGCAGAGTCTGATGATGAGCTCAGCCCAAATAAAGCTGCTGCCGCCACTTTGTCCTCTCCTGTGTCCTTGCAGAACGCCTCTCGACGGCCGTTTTGCAGTGATACCAAGACTAACTCCAGCGACATCCTCTCCACTGTGACCGCTCAATCGACACCGTCTCATTTGCGTCTTGTGGAGATGGATATCCAGTCCTCGGGTGAAGTAGAATCCCAACCGTGTGAGTGCATCGATAATGACGCCATGTCTTGTGACGCAAAAGATATGGCTTCAGAGACTTCCCGATTGCAGATGCCGGACTCTTCTCCCTGTGCCTCATTCAGAGAAGAGGAAAATACGGTGCCAAATGGCGTAATGGAGCCTGTTCAACAGGCGTCGCACGAAAACATCTCCCAAACGTCTGCAAATGATCAAGAACAGATTGTAATCAGCGACACTTTGAAGACAAACTCAAATGCAGATGTCACAGCAGCACCGCTGGATCCTTCATCTCGAGCTTCGATCCAGAATGAAGCGCCCAGTTCCAGCTTCAGAGATATTCTGAGTCGACTCGTGCCTTCTAGTCCGTGGAAAAGACTCTCTCATTTGACGTCAGGATCTCCTTTATCAGCTGTTCGAAGTGCATGTCAGGCACCGCTTTCTCAGCAGAGCATCTTGATTGTCGAACCACCTCTATGTGCCAAGCCTGAAGAGGCTGGCAAACCCACCATTGACGAAATTGCGGACTCGAGCTCAAATTTAGCCAATCCTGCCGTCCACGAAGAAACGAGCAACAGCGATCAGTCTTCGGAACAAACACAGATCAGCGGCCATGCTAGTGTCCACGATGAACAGACTGGGCTCGAAACGGACGAGAGCCACACTGGAGCGCCTTCCGAGGGGGGTGTGCAAGAGGCCGGATCCCAAACTCGCATTTCTGCATCGCAGCAAAGTCCGTGGACTAAGTCAGACGAGGCTATTGGGTCTGAAGAGCATTTATCAACAGTTTCGCCCGTCTCAAGTCAGTCAGACTGCGTGTCACAAAATAAAAATGTGACAGTACCCCAGAGCCCGTGGGTGCCGCACACGCAATCGTCTGTTCAGGCTGGCAATTTGGGCAATGGAAAACATGTCATAGCTGGAGACTCGGTCACAATGCTAGCCACATGGCCTCGGCCCAGGACGCCGGAGCCTCAATTCTGTTTTAAACCGTTTGCGTCCTTTATGACACCATCACCAGATCGGTCGCAAAATAAGTTCTCTTGGCGTTCAATCTCTCAAGCGGCAGTCCGGGATGATCAGGGCTCGCTTCCGTCAATCATGAAAGGCGGTAGGGGGCAACGTCGTGTCAACCACCGAGTTTCTTGGGCGGCGCCGCTTGCTGAATTCCATGGTTCTCCTCTGCCAAGTCAGGACACTGCGACGATGTGTACCACTAATGCGCCCAAACGACAACGCTCCCCACCGCCAGAAACGCCGATGGCTGACGTTTCAAAGTACTGTGATGACAAATTTTCGAAACACTTTGAAGCTATCGCAAAACGTGAAGATGAGGGGAAAACGAGCCCTCTTTCTACTGTTTCGGCAAAATCAAGACCCAGCACAGAGCTACTTGCCATGGCCGGAAGTTTATCACCAGCGGGCGCGGCAGTTTACGATGACGACGAGGTTGATTTACCACAAGAAAAATGTGTCTCAAGAATTGAGGAAGCAGAACGTCCAATTTGCGAACGGGGCTCAGAAGAGCCCTTGGACATGATGGAGGACATGGTTCGGGAAATGGGCGATTTTTGGGATCCCTGGAACGTGGATTTGGAGCTAGAGCAGGCCCGGAAAAACGGGAGCAGACTTGCGGTGGCAGGAACGTGAACCTGTTGACTGGACTCGAGGCCGATGAATTTATGCATTCGCGGCGTTTTCTGGGACCAGTGCTTGCTCGTTTTCTTATCTGACGGTTTCTCGGGTCCTTCTTGCAAGTTTCTCTATATGTAGAGCGGCCCATCACTCGACACAATGTCAATGTTCGACCGGAAGCGCGGCTCTGGGCGTGGCATGTATAATTCTAATATAACTCTAGTATAATTCTAGCAACGAACCTTTACATATAGATAATTGAATCGGAGTACTGCGAGCATCCACAATGAACCACAGAACAAGAGACAGACGAGGGTGAAGAAAGAGCCATGTCACTCTAAAAAATGAGTATTCTGACAACCAAACTGCTCGTACAAACTGCTCGTACAAACTGCTCGTAACGCAGCCTCGGCCTTCATGCTACCGCAGTGAATTCGAAGCGACATCAAATCTACAAGGGAAACCACAGTATTGATGACGCCTGGCGAAATGTACGACCTTAATTCCCCCCCATTCGACATATTGGAATCCGCGGCTCTCATGTCTGCAACGCATGGCAGGTACGGCAGTGACATCTGCATTTGAGTTTGTCTTCAAAGGGAAGCAGTCCCCTGCTCCTGGATATGCCTTCAGCAGTCTAGGTGAATACCAAGGGACGAAACCGCGAAAGAAAGGAAGAAAGAAAAGTTCTACTATCGAAACACAGTGCACTCCACCGACGCCGGACAGACCGTTTTTACTGCCTTGCGCAGCTCAAGCTCATACAACTTATTCAGCTGGACGGGCGTCCAAGGAG
The DNA here is from genome assembly GCA_018360185.1 of Claviceps lovelessii. Classification (NCBI taxonomy): domain Eukaryota; kingdom Fungi; phylum Ascomycota; class Sordariomycetes; order Hypocreales; family Clavicipitaceae; genus Claviceps; species Claviceps lovelessii. Next base: position 19,459 of record SRPU01000265.1, read on the forward strand.
GCGGCGCCTTGAAGTCCACGCACAAGGCTTGCAGGGTTCGGGTTTGAGTTTATCAAAGCACACTCTGCATCAGTACAACGTAGGTACCTAATCCTCAAAAATAGAATACACCACCAGGACCAAAGTGCCAAAAGGCCACTGGATCAGGGACTTGCCAAGTATCAGTTTTCTTTCTCCTTTTTTTCCTTTTCTTTAACTGCTATTGTAGTTCGCGTACAATTCGCCGCGTCCTGAGAGAACTCACGCGCGTCTCCCTTTCCAGAAAGTCGCGGATTGTTTTTTTTTTTTCCTTGTCTCTTTCATTCTTTTTCGATTTAAACGGGTCGAGACGACACAGGACGTGACGTTATGTGGCACAGCAGGAGCATGGCATGAGAAAACCTCCCGGGGGGCGATGCCAGAATCCCCAATCCAATTATCTGGCGGTGCGCGTTGTCATCCTTGTCTTTATGTGGTCCTCTTTCTCCTTTACTACCAAATTTTAATGCGTCTGTGCCAAAAAAAAAAAGGAAAAGAAAAGAAAAGAAAAAAGCAAGGACGCTCTGACGCTGAATCTGCCTGCAAAGATAGACTTCATTCCTGCGTGGACCATGGTGCGCGTCCAATAACGTTGGCCGATCCCGCAACGTGCTATCCAATGTCGCTTCTTCTATCAGGGTAACAAGAAAACCGAACCAAACCGAACCAAATCAAGCCAAAATCAAATCAAATCAAAAACACCACACGCACCCCCCCCCCGCCCCCCCCCCCCCCCCCCCCCCTTCCCTCCTGTGGTTCATGGTCTGGTCGTTCCTGGCGAGGACCCGGAATGGATTCGGGATAATGGCGGGAATTATCGTGCAGCGCGTGGGTTCGAGAGGTTATTTGTTACATTGTATGTAATGTGTATATACGTCAAGCAGATCGGTAGGTAAATATGGACACCTCTCTATTATGCAATTCAGAAGCGAACGACGTGGTAATATGTTAAGTGGACTCAATTTTTTTTTTTGGGGGGGGGGGGGGGGGGACGAATAACCAATGTGGAAAAGGCGGGCTGAGAAGACCGAATCTTCTGCCTATGGTTCTAGATGGCGGACTACCAAGTGAGACATGGGGAAATGTGCATGCATACGTGTGTAAGGATGTACATGTGTGTGTATTATGGTTAAAAGGCATTTTGTTGGAGCTCAACAAAGTTTTTTTCTTTCCTTCCTTCTTTCTTTCCTTCCTTCTACTTCACCGACACTTTTGAAACGTCATGTTGGACAAAATCACCGCCCTTTGGCTGGCTCATCTGATTTGATACAACTGCCCTATTCTAGTAGGTACTGGGAATCGTGGAAATGCTCCCGCCGTCAGCAAGGAGGATAGTGCCGTCGAGGAATCCGCCAGCTTTGCTGGAGAGGAACAGGACAATCCCGGCAAAGTCCTCCTCGGTTCCAACTCTCTGCAGCGGCACCAACTTGGATTCTACAGCGCCCTCCTCGCGTGGATTTCTGTCCGCCTTCATAAAGGGCAGGTTTTCGGTCATTTCACTCGGGAAAAACCCAGGGGCAATGGCATTGACGCGAATCTTGTACGGTGCCAAGGTCGTCGCGAGCTGTTTCGTCATGTGGGTGACGGCCGCCTTGCTGGCACCATAGGCACATCCCGAGAATGCCAGGCGGGAAAAGCTGGCGCCCGAGGAGGTGAGCACAATCTGAGACTTGGACGGCCCTCCAGCCCGCTGGTTCCCGTGGTCCAGCAAGTCGAGGAAAGCCACTGCCGTGTAGTAGGCGCCAGAGACGTTGACGTGCATATCGCGCGTGAAGACGTCCATCTCTGGCTTCCACAACTTGCTCTGGACCGTCTTGACATCATCGTTGCTTTCGATGGCAGCAGGGGCAGCGCCTTTGACACCGCTGTTGGCGAAGAGCACGTTGATATACCCAATCTCTGACCGGACGCGCTCGGCGGCAGCGGCCAAGTCGTCCTTGGAAGTGACGTCGCAGACAATGGGGTGGACCACGTGCGGGTTGGACGATTTCTCCTGCGTCGAGATGAGAGCCTCCTTTCGTCGCCCAAGAATGTAGACGGCTTTGGCGCCGTTGGCCACGAGGGCATGGGCAGCAACTGCACCCAGACCGGAGCCGCCACCCGTGATGACGGCGACTACATCTTTGACATCAAACAGCGATGCTGCCATATACGACGAATGCGCCATATTGTTTTTTTTTTTTTTTTTGGTGGGGGAGAAGGGAGTTGTGGACAGGTTTTCTTTCTTTCTTTCTTTTTTTACGTGGTTAGTTGAGTGCCATTACGCGTGTCGATTTCTGCTTGTCTGCTTCTGGGTTCTGAAATACCTAGACGTTGGCGTCTATAAGGCAAAAAAAAAAAAAGGTAAGACAAGAGCTGAGAATCAGATGTGAGATGATGACGAAGAAGGAAGAGGGGAAGCAAATAGCGCACTAGAGATTTTCTGGCTAAAACGGGAAAGGTCCTGCTTATCAATTTACATGCACCCGACAATACCGAACATCCTCTTGAACTTTTTATACCAACACGTATCAACGCTTTTATTTATCGCTTGAAGCTTATTTTCTTGATCAAGTTATTCACCTTGCGAGTACTTTTATGTGTAGAACACGTAGAAAAGGAACCTTTCCCGTTTTGATCAGGTCCAGTGCGTTATTTGAAAACTCCTGACGTGACGAAGACGCCATTGAGGTCTGGTCACTGGTGCTGTAGGTACCTAGTACTTAGGTACCTACATGTGCACTCGTCTGGTAGTGCGGGTGGAGTTCAGGCCCGTAATACCGCCACGTGCAGCCGCCATATCGACCAATCAGACCCCAAAGCGAGATCGGAGAGGCTGGAATGCCGCTCGGCGCGGAGGAATCGCGGGGAGTGGCTTGGCCTTGGACAATGAGCCGCGTCGTGGAATGGAAGTTCCAACTTCCAACTTCCAACAATGCACGTCATTATCAGCGGCGGCGACGCCTTGCATGTATGTGGTTTATGACATTTCGAAGGCAGAGCGGGCCTGCGTGCTCCTGGCTCGGCAGTTTGGCGGTGAGGAGATGAAAGAAAAAGTCTGGTTTGAATCAGAGTATCGGACAGCCGGGCACGTTGTGGCCGCCAGCGCTGCAGTTTAATCAAACTTGCAGTTGCAATTCGAATTCACCACGTTTCAAAAGCGGTGTCTGAGAAACCCGCCGTCGCCGATCTCGCAGAGGCAATCTCGCAAAGGCAATCCCGCAAAGGCGGTCTCGCAACGGCGTCCCTCGCTCCTCTGCAGCAAGAAGTTAGAACTGACTGCCCGAGTCAAAAAAAAAAAAAAAAAAAAAAAAAAAAAAAGGTCCTCAAGTACCCGTAGTTAAGCAACGAGCAAGACTACCTACCTAGGCATTTATTCTTGTGATTATTATTTTGCCGCTCTTCACTCCCGTGTCTTGCCGCCACACAGTCAACAACATGAACGGACCAGAAAAAAAGACATAGGATGTCTGGCGAGCCGACGGGCGACGGGCGAATGCGTCAGGATGATGCCATCAAGAACACCCGGTCAAAACGACGGGAGAGAGCGCAGCAAGTTGCTGGCTGTGGTGGCCGGTGAGAAGGCACTTGGTGCCACGATTGGCTCACAAGAATTAAGGTGTGTCTCATTCCCCGGCGTCATGGCCTGTGTGCCCACGTGGAGACACCAAAGAGATAGGTGGTGCACACAGAACATGGCTCCAGACTCAAGAGGTGGAGGCCCTACCCATGCATGTGCGCTCTCGCTGATCGTCCGCGCGAGCAAGATAGACAGAAAGGTTGACAGATAAACATGGCCGCAGCTGCTCGCCCAGCAAGCCGCGCAGGGTGGCGCGCTGCAGATGCAAGATGCAAGCAAATCAGCCAGCGCCAGGCAATCAAAATACGCATGCACATGGTGTTTGGACATTGACCTACCTACCGTACCTAAGTATACCTACCTACCTACTTGGTAGTAGCGAGCAAGTACTTTAGCTACTGCTGCCCGGACAAGGCCGCCATACATCAACGGGAAGGCAGTGCCTTGCATTTCTTGGTCGTGGCCGTGGTCATGGGCCTTCCTTTCATCGACTTGATCATAAGATGCATTCACGATGCGGCTAGTTGTCACAGTCGCCATGCCCGAACTTCCTGCCCGACAGATTCCCTCATTCTTAAACAAGGGGGGGGTTGTTCTGGCACAAGACACAGGATACAAGACACAGGCCACGGGACACGAGACGCAGGGCACAAGAAAAAAAAGGATCAAACAGGAAGGACACTCATCTTGTCTGTCGTTAGGGGCCATTACTCCCGACGGCTGGCAAGGCTTCGGGAATCTGAGATGGGTACCAACCCCCAGCGACAACCACTCAAACCCCGTGGATTGACCCTGTGGTCCAGCGTCTTGCTGTCATCTTTTTTTCTTCTTTTTTTTTTCTTGTCCTTATCGAATCGCGTTGACACTTCAATGGTCAATGGTGGTGACCAAGCAACCACGGATTTTTTTTATTTTATTTTTTATTTTTCTCCAATTTGCTCTTCCTTTGAGCTCCCTGGATTTCATCGGGGTTGCTTGACCGAAAGTCGTCTTGCGCGCACTTATACGGCTGGTATACTGCAGTGTTGCGAAATAGCCCAGACTGCGCATCGCATCCGCATCCCGGAGCTATAAAACAAAGATTGTCGGGTACCTGGTTTCCAGTCAGCTGGTGCTCCGCCTCTCGGTAGCGGTTCGACTTACCCATGCCCCGTAGTACCTGTGCGTCGTAAGGATGCATGACGCCCCGACGAACTGGGATTCGTGAGCACTGAACAAATGCGGGCATGCCTGCTATGCCTGTGGAGCGCTGCGAGCGGGCGGGCGGGCATTCGGACTGCTTATCGTGAGTCGATGGAGGTGTTGGTGAGCACTGAGGGCGGTTGACGTGGACATGTCAAAGCTGTCCAGTCAACCCGTTGGGCGACGGGCCGGTCAATGTTGGTTCATGTTCAGATTGGCCCTCGGTGCTCGCAGTGCACGGCGAGAAGCCAGGTTCTGCATGAGCAGCATCATAGCCAGAGTCCCGTCTTGTCTTGATCGCCTTGTTCTTCCAATCTTGTGCCCGGATTCTTCAGAAAAGCATCAGACCAGACTGATCATTGGGAAGGAACGACCATTGAACACTGATAAACCAATCCAACTGTACCCCCCCCCCCCCCCCCCCCCCCCC
>SRPU01000266.1:0-24609 GCA_018360185.1 Claviceps lovelessii
GGAAAAAAAAAAAAAAAAAAAAAAAAAAACGCCACGTCCGCATCGCTTCGCACAAAGCCTCAGTCGATTCCTTCTTGCCCCTCTCCCCCGTGCCCAAGTCTCTGCCTTCGTATCGTGCTGCATCTATCCCTTTATTGAATGCCATCATGTGCGCTCGTGTCATGGCATGAGTCTTGTCCACAGGCTCATTCAGCCTTCAGCGGTCCAAGACTCCAAACCATCTTGCCCGGAGCCAACGAGGCATGAAACCAGGGAACCTTTTCTTTTTCTTTTTCTTTTTCTTTTTTTTTTTGGTTCCCTTCCCAAACAAACAATGTTTCTCATTTTAGCCTGCCGGCAGCAGAAGTGCCATCATGCCCGGCGGCAAATCCAGCCATGTCTAGGCTGGTTTCCTGGTTTCGCCGCCCTATGGAATGCCTGCCTCCCTTTTTGATTGCCTGCCAAGCACATGTCGTGTCGCCACTCGGGGACAAGGCTCATGGCCGTACTGTGTCGTACATGTATAGACGTATGTATGATTGTGCATACCGAGATAGATACTGTATGTACTTGGATGAACATGTAGTTGGCGTACAGTGTAAGTACACGTACGGTACATCTGTGTCAAGGACTGGCACGTTGTTTCAATCCCTCATCCTGAGGGCAGTTTCCGCACAACGTGGCTTGGCGCCTTTATTACCGTGACATGGAGAATAGCCTGAACTAGTCGATACGCTCCTGCGGGAGGTTGATGTTGGATGCGATCCAGCATGTCCATTGGCATTGGCAGCCCACTTGGGACGCTGGGGACGATGGATGGGCCCATGGGGACCGGAACAAAAGGAGGGGAAGCAGAAAAACAAGCTGCAAAGCTGCCCCGCTGCGGCCGAGCAGGTCGGGGAAAAGGCAGGTGGCCGGCATCTGAGAAGAACAAGTCAAAGTACCAAGCACAAACAGCCTTGTTGGACCATCAGACCAGACATTATGCATGCGCGTCGCGGCCAGCCGGTCAGATGTCGCCTGTTGGGAAATAGAATGAAAGAGGGGGGGGGAAGAAAAGACCAGGGGAAAAAAAAAAAGGAAAAAGAAAGAAAAAAAGAAAGAAAAAAAAGCCCTGTTTAACATGCCCGCCCCACTCCAGCAACCCTTGGGAACTTGGAAGCTGTCCAAGTCTTGGCCATGGCCAAGTACGCTCTCCGGTCGTCTTGAGACAAAGTCATGGCCTTGCCGCAGCTGCCGAACACGAACGATTTCCTCGTCCCATTGCCCATTGAATGGTCCTAAACCGTTGCGGGCGGGCCAATCGCCTGTCAGCAAGATTCTGCCAAGTTCGTCTCACTCTGTATTTGCGTGGACATCCCTTTTGCATCTCTCTTGTCGAACATGCGATGATACTTGAGCTGTGGACGGGTACGTGTCTAACGTCACACGGTATGCTCATTGGCAAGTCCATGTTTTCACCATGAAACACGGAAGCCCGAAAATAGACGTCCCGAGACGTCTGTGCCAACATGTCACGTTGGACCAGCGGAAACCCATTTCTCACAGTGCTAATTCCCCCCCTGTATATCCAGCCTTGAAGGCATTCGATACCAGACAATCAGCAGCCAACCACCATGACTCCGCGCGAGTACCTGGTAGGCAGCAAGGCCAGACGATTCGTCAAGCCCTTGGGACTCGATGGTCGTGTCTCCCTTGGGTCCCTGCGCCTTGTTCTTGCCAGACAACGCTAAGGGAGGTTCACATCATGGAGCGATGGAGCGGCCAAGAAGAATCGGTCGATGGCAGACGCGCTGATCTCGCCAAGGCTGCTGCAGTGCAGGACGCATATTCTGCCAAGCTGGCATATCCGTATATCCCACGACGGCAAAACCACCTGCATCACGAACTCCAACGGGCACCCAGGCGCGACGACGGCCGATGGCTTGCCCAAAGAAAGAGGATATACATGCGTCAACGTCTTCCACCGGCAACAGAGGGCCAGGCCTGACCGAAAAAACGAAAGGCGGAGAGAAAAATAACCGACAAATGCATTTCGTATCGACATCACGCGACTTGTACATGTCAAACGGCGAGAGGCCCGACCATGACGACGACAGCTGGCATGTCAGTGCAAGTTGGCGGCGCCCTGTGTCAATGACACATGCTGGGTTGCAAATACGCCACAAGTGAAACGCATTCCCATGTTGTTTCCGGGCAGGAAGACGAAACGCCGCCTCCGCTACTGAACCGCCGATGGAATGAAGCTTATCCCTCGGCGCTCCATGGAAAATGAAGTACCTCTCCCTCCTCCTCCTCCCATTGGTCTCGGTCAGGCATGATGGGGTGATTGGCTCAAGACTACGCTCAGCCTTGGAAGCTGGATTTCATCCCTTGGCTTTCAGACTCAGCACTAGCCAGCTCGCGACTGGTCCACTGACTCGTGACCCCGGCCGGCGGCCGACCAATCCGGCCAAGCTCGTGCCTCGTGCAAAGGACATTACGTACATGACAAGTACCCGGGGGGTACATGGCCTCAGCCCTACAAGTCGATCCCGTCCGACGACTCGCGAAGTCGTGATGCTACAGACAAGGGGCCGGAGCGAGCAGCCATTGATTTGTGCGCCCTTTGCGTCCGGGCTGGCATTTGAGCTGGCATTCGGACTGAGCAGTGAGCAGTGAGCAGTGAGCAGTGAGCAGTGAGCAGTGAGCAGTGAGCAGTGAGCACGAGCAACGAGCAGTGAGCACCAAGAGCGAGCAGCGAGCACACAACCCAAGGGGCGCGCGCTCTTGCCATGTTGCTCCTCTCTGTCGTGGGCGTCTTGACCGTGCTGCGGCATTGGGCCGTGGCCCCGACTCCCCGACCCCCCGTGCTGGAGCATCACACACTGGGCCCTGGGATGCACGAGGCTGTGTCGATTCCGCACATGCGAGTTGGCCGATGTCGCTCAATGTGAGCCCGTCGCGCTTTCCTCCCTTGGGTTGGGCTGGTTCTTGGCCGTGCATGCCAGACATGCCAGACACGACGCGGTCCGTGCACTGAGCAGCCGCCTCCAGTGTTTCAGCACAGTGTTTCAGCACAGTGTTTTGTCGAAAGAGAAGGACCAGACGAGCATGCCTGCCTGCCTGCCTGCCTGCCTGCCTGCCTGGGTACCGAATAACCGAAGCAGGGCATCATGTGAGTTTGTCTCCTCCACCAGACAGTCAACGGCAAAGAGCTTTCCCCGAAACGACGTGTGTTTGAATGTTGGAAAATCAACTCGTCGGCTGGCCGCGGTTGATGCGGTTGAAGCTGGTGGGACTGCATCGGATTCGGAGCTTTTCGCTACGGAGTACGGAGATGGGGCAGCCAAGTGCGGGGGGGTCGCGCAAGGCATTTGCGTCTGGCTTTTATCGATTCCATGATGTGTCTGCGTTCACGTATGCATGTATTTCTTTCGTTCATGATGCAACTTGTTCCTCATTGTTGCTTTCTCCGGTGCATCGCCGCCGGAGAATTTGCGCTGCCGGTGCCCTCCGGTCCTCACACTGTCGTGCTGTCCACGCGCGCGAACGGTTGGACGGGCCACCTAGATGAAAATAGGATGGAAAAAAGGAAGCACCAAAGGGGGAAAAAAAAGAAAAGTACAAAGGTATTAGAAATAAAGAGAGAGACAGAAAAAAAAACAGAAAAAAAACCAGAAAAAAAACTAGAAAAAAAACTAGAAAAAAAAACCAAAAAAAAAAAAAAAAAATCGAAACAAAAAAAAAAAAAAGGCTTGTCGCCCACGACTCAAAGCTGGCCCAAACAAGTGATAGCCAGACCAATTCGACATTCACAAATCCACATCTGCAATCCGCCGTCCGCCATCCGCCATCCGCCATCCGCCATCCGCCATCCGCCATCCATCCCGCATCAAATCCACAATTCCATTGCCCACGCCATGCCAACTCCGACCCAATACTTTGGCTACGCCGTCACCAACATTGGCCCACTCACCACCCGCTTCACGCCCGCGGCTTCCTGTGCCACCACGACTCAACCCAATGTCTACATCGAGACCCAGCTAGCAGACACCCGCGGCCTCTACGGCTACCCCAGCTGTGACGCACCCAAGTACGATGGCTGTCTCCCCAGCGGCAAGTCCCTCGATAGCCTGAACAGCCAGCTCGCGACCCATCCGCACAACGGCAACCTCGTCTACCATTCCCCGGGCTTCAAATGTCCCTCTGGATGGAAAAAAGCTGGCCGGGTCGTTGGCGGCGACAGCCAGGCCACGAGACCGCGCGGCATCTTTACCGGCATAACCATGTCTACCGTGGCGGCGAATGGAAATCCGGAGCCCATGCCCAAGTTACAAGCTTATGCGGGCATCCTTGACCCGAGCGAGACGCTTGTGTGGTGTTGTCCCAAGTATGATGTTTTTTTTTTTTACCCTGGGAGTATAAGAGGTGGCAAAGAAGACAAGTTTTTTTCTTTCTTTTTTTTTCTTTTTCTTTTTCTTTTTTTGCCTTTATAGAGAGAGATTGATACACACACATACACACACTTTGGGGGGGGGGGAGAGAGAGAGAGAGAGATACACGTCTTGAATTCATCACTAACGGTGCAGCTATGCAGGGGCTTCAAAGCCAATGCCGATGCCATGTGTACCTCTGACCTGGGCCCTCTCTCATCCTTCACTTATTCCCAACGATGTGAGGTCTATCTGCCCACGCAGGATCTCTTAACCATCACATCGTACCAGGGCACCCTCTTGCCCAACCCCCTCATCATTGTCACCGCGGCAGTGACTGGTGGCATCAACTCATCCATATTTACGATTGCCCCCTCCGAGACACCCAGTCTTACCGTCGTCAGCGCCATCCCCGTAGTGGCCCTCATACACAAACCCTCGGACAAGAAGAACAAGGACCACTCGGCCACGCCGAACGTGGACGATGACGATGACAGTGCGGCGCCCTTTCTGAGGCCGAATCTGCTCAGCGCTCTCGTTGGGAGCATTCTCACACTCTGGACGCTCGCGAGCGGTTTCTGATTTGCGTTTCTTTCTTTTTTGTTTTTCATTTTTGTCTTTCCTTCTTTCTTTCTCGATACTGCGAGTGTGTTTGTTATTCCTTGGCTGGTATAGGTGCTTTCTTTGCAGTCAACTTACTTCAGCGGAATGTAGTCAAATCGCCCCGTATTGACCCTTTTCCGAAATAGTTGACCGACGTATGTGGTCGATGCTCAGATGTCATTATTGTTGTTCGGAGGATCCAGCACCGAAAAGACAGACGTCGAGAGGAAACACATTGTCTGGTAGTCTGACACGCCATCAACTTGCGCTGGCAAACACGACGCTGGGGCGAAATGTGTCACGCAGGCAGCACGCATGGTGAAAGAGTGATTTGAAAGCGGTGTTCTCGGACGTGAAAGGACGAGAAACGAGCGGGTCTAGGCGGCCTCGAAGAACTACATGAGATTTTGTAAATAATAAAAAAAAGGGGCGGTGATGCGGTAGGCATATAATTGGCCATGTAAGTATATTCTGATCCATTTCTTTCTTTATATATAAAAAGACGGGCAAAATACACAATCACATCCACATATAACCATACCAACTTACATCCCCCCCAAATTAATAAACTAGACCACATCTCTCCCTTTTGTAGACCCAACCCCCTCTCCACCTTTTAAACACAGCCAGACAAGACACCGTATTCTACAGCCACAGAAAGATACGAGGCACATGCTCCAAGAAACTCCTTCACAAGGCCCGCTTCTCCGCCTACGATGTCTTGTCTGCCGCTGCCTTTTTGCGGGTCACGGCGCTGGTGATTTCTTCGGAAAGGTGGGGGTGGACTCGGATGGCGATTTATTACTTTTTTTAAATAAATAAATAAATAAATAGATAAACAAATAAATAGATAAATAAATAAATAGATAAATAAATAAATAGATAAATAAATAAATAAGTATAACAAAAATAAGTAGCGGTTCTCTTCATATTTCTTGATATTGATTTATACTTCTTTAATATATTTCCAATATTGTTTCACATCTTTTTATATTTCTTAATATTTCTTCGTAAGGTGTGATATTTTCAAAACTACGTCGTCGTATTTCTTTATTTCTGTATTTCGTCAAGGAATCAGCATCAAACCACGCAAAATCAGACACGACAAAGACATTACATCACGGATATGACCTCGGTCTGTCCGGAAGCCGTGACGTCCCATCCGCCATCGCCATACCCACGATGTTCATGGTACTTCATCTGTGGATGTATTCCGCGTTGATCGCCTACACAATGTCGATCGAGCGTGCCATCTTACCGTCGACGCCGACCAGGTTCCGCCACTAAGTCAGCAATTTTCGTTATGGTCCGTATAAACGTTGAGAGGGATATAGAGAAGTATTTGCGAACTATTTCGTCTCCTGCAGAGGGAGCTCTAGTAAATATCTCTTTCTCTGGCACTAGGTGTCTTCTCTCATGATCCCCTAAGCCATGGGCAAGCCACACGGTGATTTATCCTGTTTGGAACTTCGAATCCATCACGTTTTGTTCCCGGTCCGGTATTTTCCATCTGGGATGACACGCCTCCTGTGCCGGTTTCCGACGCGTCCGTTGCGTCCATTTTCGCGCTGGAATGAAGTCTACTTTCTCGCAAAGAGAAGACCAGCCTCATGAAGGAATAAATCAGAGAATAAAAAACATCCCCAGATTTCCACTCCTAGGGACAGCAATCCATCCTTGGAATCCGCAGTACTGTCTAGACGAAAGCCCAGGCTGCCACGGAAATTATCCCAGAAGAGGCGCAATAACTTGAGAACCTAATAAATCGGTTGATGAAGGACAAAGAAATCGAGCAGAACGCACCTGCTGACTAATAGAACCAAGCAGATAGAGTGCAATCACAGCATTTACACGCTGCCAGACACGTCCTTACACGCGGGACGATGAGAAAAAGCGCATCGATTGGCTGCTGGGCTTGATGAAATGAAATGCGAGGCATTCGCGGCCCAGATTGCCGAAAATCGTGGTCTTACTCCTGTCGTATCTGGGCCATCAGATCCGTCCCAAGTTCTCCGTGTCCTCTTTAGATTTAGCCCTGGTGGGTTTCCTTCTCTCTTAGTATCTGTTGTTACTCTCTTTAAACAACTTACAAACAAAACCTCATCGCAAATACCTTGATCCACGTGCCACAAAAGCACGCCACGCAATATTCCTTTCAGGAAGCCGACGCAACATCCTCCGACACCATGGGCTCGAACAAACGATTTGAAACCGCAATGAACACGTTTTCCTATGAGGCGTAAAAGCAGAGAGTGATCGAGTTGTACGCACACTAGAGTGGATATACGTGGACATGTTGTCGTCACGACGGCGTCTCATGGGGACGCCATCTGCGTATGGGAGGAAGAACATGGATAAGTCCCAATGGGCTGCAGCTGCTGCCATGGCCTGCGTAGGTTGATGTGACAACGAATGTGGAATAAAAATAGTAATAGTCACATTGACTTGTATGCTCGTTAATGTGTGGTTGATTCCTCTTGTCATCACCCGATGGCATCTCGCAAGTCACATGAATCTACGGACACATTTCTCTGCAAAGCTGGACAAAAGCACCATGTGGAATCTTGGACGGCCGGCCAAAAGTTTACCCCTAATGCGGCCCAAAAGGGCAGCAAAGTCATGAACATCTTATGAGAAAGCGCCGCAGCATCTGAGCCACATACAATTGTGTGCTTGTCTTGCCTGCCTGAACAGTCAATTGTTCCTGCATGGTCGGGACAGGACATGTCCAGCTTGTGAGGTCGCTCCAGATATCGTCACGCATATGGAGCAGCCGTGAGATTGGCCAGAGTTGGACTTCATGTGCATTCATACATAATGGAGACAAAAAAGCAAAACAAGAAGGTCTGAGTCTTTTTGATTCCGCAGTCGTCGTCGATATTTAGGAGTGAACCGTTCGTCAGATGGACATTTGCATGAATCCTGGGCCGTATAGAACAAAGCTCGTCGCATGATTTGACCTGAGATCGTACATAGAATCTAAACTCGAGAACCGTGATTGCTCGTGGCGAGATCGAGCGGACTATGATCTGTGGTGGAGCTAAGACAGCTGCAATCCTGATCAAGGAACAGGCCTGATGGAAGCATGTCGAGTATGCCTTCATTTGTACGTCACAGGTCAAAAAAAAAAAAAAAAAAAAAAAAAAAAAGACGACTGAAAACGATCAAGAGGCCAAAGGTCGTACTAAGTCATGTTGTCTGAGACATGGCGAATCATTGCCGATTTTGTGCGGGCACATTTGTTGGATGCCGAACCGAAGTCGTCGGTCAGATAGGTATGTACATATGTACCAATGTTTGTACATACATACATATGTTGGTTCATGAGATTAAAAGTCGAGTACGAATCATGAATCGAGGGAAACACCCATGATATTGGTCGTGTTGGAGGTCGATTTTTCCGGCTGTGTGCCCCCAGAAACCGGGACAAAACAGCCATCCCTGTGGCGAGAGACCAGACACATGGTACACACTGCATGGCGAGTCATCTTGTTCGTATTCGATGGAGAGACAGCGATAAGCGAGACATGGTGTTCCCTCACCTGGCATGCATGCCCAGCATCAATTCGGGATGCAGACCGAAGAAGACGTTGCGAACTTTTTGTCAGTGAGATGCTATTCATCTTGGTGATCATTCCGACATGGTTCCCATCCCAGTTGCCGTCTTTCGGACCGGGTCCAGAGAGTCATGAGTCTCGCGATTCGCAACGAGATAATTATGCGATTCCGATTCTTGATTGACGAGATTCGTTTGCTGGGCACACGTTTGGGACAGCGCGTCTGCTTCTACCAGCATGTCTCGTTTTCGTGTCTCATGTCTCCGCCTCCATCTAGGATGGATCGTCTTGGCTCGGGATTTGCCTAGCTTCTTTTTGTCCGCAGGCGGCCTAGCGTTCCAGCACAATCACCGCCGCAATACTTGCAGCAGCACCCGAGTAGACGCCCCCATGTCGACTCTTGCCGACGAGGACCCGTCTCATGGCCGGTTGGTACCGCCAGAATGGTTGTGGCGGGCATGTGTCTCGCATCTTATTACAAATGTCCGCGAGCCCTGCCAGCAGACCACCCTGATTGGTTAGCAAGATTGCGAATGCCTCCCGCTCGTACCATCGTGGGGGGCATTTCGGCGCGCGCGCGTGCGTATGTGTATGGGGTGAACAGAACGATAAGTTGGTATCCAATGGGTTCTCGTCATGACCGCGCTCTCGAGTCTCGAGTTCCGACGATTTCTCCGTCCCCACGGAGGCCACGCAGGAGGAGCAGGAGGAGGACGGCTGGTCTGGAGCCCGCGCAGACAGTAGGCTAATACGGTGTGGCTGGTCGTTTTCAAGTACTATCGATCTGTTAGCAAGGCGTGTCAGTCGCATTGTGTTGAGTGACTCGAGGAATCTGATCTGGTTCAATGTGGTCTGGTAACCTGGTTCAATCTGATGGAAACGCACGGAGCGCCGACCGTCCCTGGAGCGCGTGTTTCCGGCCCTTGAGAGCCATTAAGAGCCAAGAGCCAACCAACCAACATTGGGAGCCGACATTGGAAGCCGACATTGGGAGCCAACACTTACTTGAATGGATCGATGGGTATTTTTAGCCAAAGAGGGTCGCAAAAATGCGCATATTCGTGTGAGCGACGCACGTGTGCGCATGCAGCACGATTTTCCGTGGAGCTTTTCAAACACAAAGGTGGCCGATTCCATTTGCCGCGTCACGCGTGACTGGCTGCGAGATTGCTTGCGGGATTTGCTGGTGGGGGTGGTAAATTTGGAAGGTGCAGACGCCTGACGCAGACATGGAAGGAACGATCAATGAAGGCGCCAGCGTGCCATTTTGCCCCAGCAGTCCACGACAACCAGATCACAACGACAAGCATCCTTCCAACAATTCCAGCAAACGAGCAAACAAGCAAACAAACAGCCAGAAACCATCATACCGCCTCTTTGGTCGAATGGAGAAAAAGGAGAGAAACGACGAAAGAAAGGTAGCCAGCCGGGGATATGCACCGTCATTGATGCTTCGACAACACACAGACAACTTTTTTTTTTTGCCCCTTTCGACAAAATCACAGCAGCACACAGGCAAGGCTATTGTCCCCATCACCTCATCCACCTCAGAGATGAATGGGCCTCGCGGAGGGGCCTCTGGTCACTGAGCCCCGGCTTCCGGCATTGCTGAATGTGAGGATCGGCCAAGATCGTCATCATCGCCATGGTCGTGCGGCAGCGAGAGCGCCGTCGGTGAACGAGCATGAGCGAACAACGGATGCAGGCGTAGTGGCTGCCTGCCCACGTCTGAGCCAAAAGCCAATAATTCATCAGCTCAGAGAACCATGGTTTGGCCATCCACACATTCTCTGCATTAGTGCCTGTCTGTGCCTTTTGCGCTCAAGCGGTCTCGAATTGTAAGTACATATTGTACGTGCTGGTTGGCAGTTGCTGACTTCGCCGTCCCCGCTGCGCACAGAAGTGCTCACTCAGAATCAATTTGACAAAACGCAAATCTGTCTCAATATTGAACGCATGTCGACGCTTTGCCAACAACAGGTCAGCTATGCATATACATACAATTGCCTTGGAGGTGTGTCTCTTAAGTCCCAAGAACACAAATTAGTCTTCTGCCAGGCCTCCCGACCTCTCGGTATTTCCGCAGGGTTCGAGCAAACTAGTAGTCCCTTTATCCGGACTTGCCGGCTTCTCGAGAAAAAAAAAAAAAAACGCCCCGAAATACATACAACAATACCTGCTCCGACTAACCATCTGCAGGAACACGGACCCTGATACATTACCCAAAAAGTCTGGTGGCTTCGACCTCTCCTTCTAGCGGACGTGGCGACCGGCGGGGCACAGGTGAACGATCGGCTCGCCCCAGGGAACAGCATGAACATTCTTGAACACTTGGTTGGCTGACGATGACATTTTCTTCAAGTCGGTTGGCTAGCAGCGTCATTCCAGTGTGAGGAGCCTGCTTTCTTACAAAGTGAACTAACCCTGGCTAGCTCTCGTGGGTTGTCATGCAGTTAGGCCCTCTAACCATGCTACACCATCCCACGGAAACTCAGCCCACCGCTTAATATTTTGAATTGAAAAATGAAGGAGTCGGTTATTTCGTCGCTGACAACGCCCCGCGCTGTGGCTTGCGTTTGAGCTGCAAACCAAAGGTTGACAAACTTGACTGTGTGCGCAATCAACCCGAAGCGGCAAACGAGTGATGAGAAGAGAAAGGAGGTAAAGTAAAGAAGGGGGGAAGAGGAGACGGAGAAGGAAAGAGAAGGAAAGAAAAAGGAAAAAGAAAAGCAAACAAAACAAAACAAAACAAAACAGTAAAGGAAACAAGCGCAACTTCACAACACCCCAATCACTCTTGCATCGGTACTGTGACCAAGCCAATGGGCAGCCTCTAGTTCCTGATCGTGAGGAGCACGTACGGTTGCCACATGGGGGGCTAGATGCCGGCGCGTTTGTTCGGCTACCCGCCGTACACCCAATTCCCACTTATTAGTAGGTCTGCGGGTAGCAGCATTTTTAACCTAATATTTTAGGAAACCAGCCATGAAAAAGAGGCACGAGATTTGTTCCAGATTGACCTGCGGATCCCGCCCAACTCTTTGCAGCCAGGGGTTCCCTACTAGTGTCCTCGTCCCCAGCGTCCAGGTCTTTTGTCTTCAACCTTCACCACACGCACAACCCGCCTTTCACCAGGGCATTCTGACAAAGTGCAGGCTAGCGGTTCCGTGCGGAGATCACATTTTGGGGGCCTGAGCTCTTGAGTTGGACATGCACGACATGTTCAACGGAGTGCAGACAGTGCGGACACACACAGCCACCCCCCCCCCCCCCTTCTTCTCTCTCCTGATCCAAAAAGAGCTTGGACACTCACACAGCAACTACAGAACGGGAAAGAATGCATCTGCCCACCGACACCCAGGGTGTGCGAAGCTCGAAGCTCTTGGCTTTCGCCGCCCGGTGTTTAATGTGCGCTGTGATGCAGGATGCCGCCTTTTTGTTCTAGTCTCGTCTGTGGCATGAGCAGACAGCTCAAGGGTTGGGTGGCCCAGGGATTGAATGGGCTTGTGTACCTTGTATTTCGTCTCCAACAAGGTTATAATACCCTTGCCCATGGTATATCTATTTCGTCACCCCTTTGTGCCGCGAGGGCATATCCGCCTCCTTCCAAGAACACTACAGCTTATACATTCGAACCGCGAGATTGATTCCTCTTTTCTTGCATGAATTCAACCCTTGATGAGCCCTGCATCTCCTTTTCCAGTAAACAGACACCAAAGCGCTGGCAAAATTTACCCGGGGACTCGAACGTGACACGACGGCAGTTGTTTCTTTTCTCGAGGGCTTCGGGCAGTCTATGGCCGTAGCCAGCAGCTGACAGCCATGGGCTTTCTGAACTTTCTGAACAAACGGTCAGCCGGAGAGGGCAAGTCCGATCGGTCTCTTTGCTTGCACAATGGTCGCCCTGTACTCAAGGACTCCGTCACAAGTAAGCGATTCTCGAGTCAAAAATTTGCAGCGCACGTCACGATCCAATAACAACAAGGCTTACAAGGAGGAACAGGTCTACGGTCATCCAAACTGTCCTCCATCAGCAGCTCGGCAGCTGCCTCACTTTCACGAGCACAGGGTCATGTCGATATACTTGACGCGCAAGGTGGAATCAGACCACTTGACTTTCGATCCCGCGTGCAAGCGGCTGGTGTTCGCGACTACGGAGAGGATGTGGCGGAGAGGAACATGGGAGAAAATGGCGTTGACGTACGAAGTGCGGCCGCACGCGAATTCTATGAGCGCAAAGCCAGCCGCTCAACACAAAGTCCGGCAACCGCCAGACGTGGTGGAGAAGTAGACCAACCCTCGTTCGGGGGTAGTACCTATGGCGGCAGTGAGATGGATGACGTGAGCTTCATTGAGAATCGGACACTCAAGCGGCCGGTGTCCACGGCATTCTCGCTGGACTCCAGGCAAGACGTCAGCGGCAGTGGTTTGGTGGCCGGACGACATGTCGCTTCTCCCGTCCCTACCGCACTGCACCATCGACGCTCAGTACAAGTGCTGCCACCAACAGACCGCCACCGGTCTGGTTCGACGCGCTCTGGCATATCGCGAGACATGAACAAGCCCTGGATATCGACTGAGCGATTGGTGTCCGGCACTGGTCTGAACAACACGCTCATGTGGCAGTCGCGACAGTCACCTTCTCACTCAGCCAGTAGATCGATTTCGCCGCCTTCTGTGCCACGATACCGCTCCCAAAGCAGCTTGTCGGGAAGGCGCGAGGAAGATGTTGCTCGGATTGCCGGCAGCCAGAAAGGGGGGGAGAACCGAGGCAGCGGACGTGCTGCATCCGCAGCTGGCATGTTGAATTCTGGTGGCATGCTACGCGCTAATGTATCTCGAGAAGACCTTGGCAACCCCCGTCTCGAAAGACTATACTCTGTTGACAGGGACGCCGAGTTCGACTTTGGCATTGCCCCTACCCTTCATCCTCGTGCATCAGCAAGTCCACGACTTGTGACAGCTGCACCGCCGCTGCACCACCATCCCGACTGGCACAATGCCGTGCGCCGCGCTGTTGACGAAACGCTGGCCCAGCTGCCGCTGTCCGTCGATTGGAAGGCCCTCTTGGAAATGACGCAGAACGGTCTGGTCTTGGAGGAAGACGTGGCGCGAAAGGTTCCTTTGCGGCACTCATCACTATGGCGAGAGTCCTTCACGACACATAGCAGCAGCACGCCGACGACGGCGGACTTTTCGGATTACTCAAGCAGCACGGCTGGATATCCGGGTAGCCGATATACCAGGGCGACTTCGACCGAGTCTTTGACAAGAGCTGATCCATGTCCGAAAGCCGGGCCGCGTGATTCTGCTCACTCTGGTGCTGCGGCTCACGACCGGGGCTCAGCCGGAGACACTGACTATCGAAACTCTCTCACCATTGCCGCCGTGGATGAGGACAATGGTCTCGAGTACACCAAACTCAGCAGTGGAGAAGTGCAGTACTATTCCGGCGTCTTGATGAACAACATTGAGCATCCCGAGAGCCCGACATCAGACTACTCCGAGGTTGACTCCTTTATCGGAAAGCGCCCGCAGGAGGTAATGAAAAACGAGGACGCAAAGAACGAGCATGTAAGGAGCGAGGACGTAGCGAACGAGGACGAAGGCTCACTCTTTCACGATGGCAGTCTCAGTGATTTGAGTGCCCATTTGCCGGGCTTGGTTGCCGACACAAGTCCGAACAACCAATGCGTGATTTGCCATGTGCTGTCCAAGCTACATGGAAATTCAGCACCAATCGGCCCTTGCAATCACAACGGTACAATGAGCCGAAAACAGCGTCTGCAAGCTTTGGGATACGATTACGAATCAGACGAGAGCGATCCCGGAGCCGCCAAGCCGGCCTCGGCCTCGGCCTCGACCAAAAGCAGCAAGGCCACCAAGAGGCTTACGCTGACGAGCGGCAGTGGCGGTGGTCTTCGTCGATTGAAGCTTGTCGACGATCGCATCGACGAGGCGAACGAAGAAGAGCGCACAGGGTCTCGTGACTCTCGGCGGCGGCAGGACCTTCGCAAAAAGTTGAACGTAGGAGGAACAGGCAGAGCACAATCGCCTTGTATTGCTGTGCATGATGATGGCAATGCCGTCGAAACGGAATGAGAGGAATGACTCTCATCCTTCTTTTCTTCTTCCCATTCCTTTTTCGTCTTCTTTTTTTTTTTTAAACGAATTATAATGATGGGGAAAATGAAGCACCTTGAGATTTTGTTTCTTTGTAATTTCTTTTCTTTTTTCTTTGTTTTCATGTTTCCTTGCCTACACTGTGCTGTCTCTCCTTTATAGCCTTTTATTCCTTTTGTCGCGTGTCACATATCATTCTATTTCAAAAAAGCTCGCTTCATCCGTCGGTTGATTGAACATGGGGACGTGACGAACTGATGGGATGGTGGTTTGCGGAGCTAGAGTCTTTTTTCTTTTTTTTCCTTTTTTTGATTCAGGCGGATGGAGTTGGCGATGCAAACATATACCCAACGATATATCTCCATTTCTTATAGCTAGTACAAGGGGCCGTGATGAATCCGGCCGGCATCACACACTTAATGCGATACTGTATCGTTGCGTTTTGCTGTGCACCAGTGAGACGGGCTTTTCTATGTATGGGCCGATAGAAAATTATGCATATATATGTACATGCATTCACCCACTATATGTACATATGTATAAAGTATGCATGTCTTGGTCGGTACATGATGAGGTACATAGTATAGACTACCGAGCGGCCAATCCCGCCCGTCCCGTCCATGACTCCACGAACGACGTGACGTGATTTTGAAAATGATTTCATTTCAACTTTCAACCAGATCATGCCCTCTGTCCGCACAAAAGACCTCATCGACGTCTCAACAAAGTCCAAACTCCACTGAGCGTCCTTTTGCTCCCCGTCAGGATTCGGCATGCTGTGGGCAGGCCTGCCATGTCTCGTCGCTTGGGTGTTCACAGTTCACATGTGGCTTTGGGACATGGGTGCTTGGCTTGTTGGGGACATTCACATTCTTCGTGGCGAATGTAGTGAGGAAGGAGGTGGGTGGGTGATTGTGTGTCATGTGGAGTAGGCTGTTTTCTTTTTTTATTCACTTTCTATTTTCTATTTTCTGTTTTCTGTTTTCTATTTTCTATTTTCTATTTTCTATTTTCTATTTTCTATTTTCTATTTTCTGTTTTCTGTTTTCTATTTTCTATTTTCTATTTTCTATTTTCTATTTTCTATTTTCTATTTTCTATTTTCTATTTTCTATTTTCTATTTTCTTTTATTTCGTATCTTTTATTTTTTCATCTTCATTATTTTTTACTATTCTTCTATTGCGTTACCATCATTTTTAATACATTTTTATACATTTTTATACTTTCTTATACTAGTATCTTATAATGTACTATACTATCCATTTTAATTATCATTATGGATCATGTATCAATTTCTCATTAATCTTTCATCTTTTTCGCTTCCCCAGGTCCCAGATCCCAGGTCCAACCCCTCGGCAAGGATCCACGACCAATGTCCTGCATTCCTGCATTGCGCACACAGGCAGGCGGGCCCGTGTTCTAGATTCTGCGGTGATGGGATTCGGGCTCACGAAGGATTCAGCTTTTGCGGATGGCTTGACCGGGGGCGACAACCCCCATGAAATGTATGCGACGGGGGCGACGGGGTCTGGGGTGCTCTGGCGAGCTGGGTTTGGAATTTCTTGGTAGGGACTCGGGAGGGAAGGGTTCGTCCCGGCTGGTTTGGGATCGGGAGTGGGAGTCCGATTGGACTCGGAGTGGGAGACGATTGGAAGTTGGAAGTGCCGAGATGAAGATTGGGCAAGGGAGGGGACAGGTTTGTATGAATGGCATGTGGGAGATTTTGTACGGGGGGATCCTGTAGTAGACATGGTTGATTGGAAATGATTGATCAGAAGTGATGGGCATATCGGAAGATCCTGCAGCCAGAGATGTTTTTATTCGAGATGCTTGAGTAGAGGGATCCGACGTTGGATGGTCCTGGATGGGGAAGCTTTTTTAGAGTGATCGACATGGGGGAGATGCTATAGTAGAGATCCTATAACAGAGATCCTATAACAGAGAACCTATAGCGGAGATCCTATAGCAGAGACCCTTTATCAAACTGATCGGCGGACGAGCGAGCGGTACACATGGAACGTGGCATCTCAAAGCAACAAAAAGAAGCCATTTGCGCTTGTCCCCCCCCTTGGCGGACACGACAATCCACAAATATGTATCTGTATCTGCCTTTGGCGTCGCAGCGTCGCACTCAGCAGATGGCGGTGTTATCGTGACACGACGCGCTGGGCACGACAATGGCGATGACTCAGTACTCGGTTCGATCAAGACATGCATCACTTGCAGCGTGGCACGACATTGACGTGCGAGGGCGCGTGCAATGCACCCCCCCTTTTCGTCATCTCTAAGGAACGTTTCCGACCCCGTTATTTTGAGAGTCGTTTGAAACTTGGGGAAATGAGTGTGGTACGGATACGGGATTGTGGGTGGAGTGGATGTTGGTTAAGGGGACAGCTAGAGGGAGATGTGGGCATGTTTCTTTTATTTGGGAGCAAAGAAAGAAAGAAAAGAAAAGAAAAGAAAAGAAAAAGAATGGTAAAGGGGGAGATAAAGAAGAAGAAGAGAGAAAAGTCGTTTCCTTGTCACGTGGGGGTAGGTAGCAGTAGAGACGATGCCCCCTTCGCACCAAACGGATAAGAGAATGCTGAGAGGTGTCATGAGTCCATCAGTCGTGATAAGGATAGACTCTCTGACAATGTGCTAAGATTCACCATGGGGCATGAACTTGTTGGACTAATGTGAAGACGGAAATTGTGTGGATTTCTACACTGTTGTTTTTTTGGTCCTGTCTTCCCGTCCATGGTATCCAATCGTTTTGAAAAAGAATGAAAAGAGAAAGAAAACAGAAGACTACAGCAGATGGACACACGAAAAATACAAGAAAATATTGGCACAAGGCAAGAAAAAAGAAGGAAAATAAGAAAGAAAGACAGACCCCTTGACCAGATACACCGACCCATTCATAAGTCATGACGCATACACTCCGCATACACTGCATACACTGCAGACACTGCAGACACTGCAGACACTGCAGACACTGCAGACACTGCAGACACTGAAGACACTGCAGACACTGCATACATATCCTACAGCATGCCCCGCTTGTCAGCCTTCATGGTCAGCGACAGCAACTCGTCCACAAAGGCCGCCTCGTGATTCCGGCCCTGGCCCATGGCGGCGAGGTTGCCCGAGGCGGTGGCAATGTACGAGCGCTCCAGCATGCTGGGCTGGGTGTCTGCGCGGGGGCGGAGGGGGCTCATTTCTGCGCCGTTATATTCGGGGGTCTGGAAGGGGGTTTCTGATCGATGAGTCTGGGAGATGTTAGCATGTTGATAAAAAGGAGGAGTGTGAAGAAGAGAAAAAGGAGAGGTGATGTCACGTGTTTTCAGGAGACCGAAAGGGGGAAGGAGGGAAGGAGGGGGGAGGGGGGAGGGAAAGAGAGACCCACTTCTTGCACATTGATGGACACTTCTTGAGAAACCATGATTCCTCCAAAAGCATGGAACTGAGAGTCGCCCATGCTGCTTCGGGGCTTGTGCACCTTGCTCGTGACAATTTCCTTGAGGGCCGAGCTGTGACTCGCGGCAGAGGATGTGCGCGTCTCAACGTCATCCTCGAAGCAGCTGCTGCCGTCGGCGCCACGGTAGAGCGAGCTCCGCGACGAGGCCACCTTGGACAGCTGCTCCTGGCTCCGGGTCGAGGGCAACGAAGGGCACGACGTACGACGGCGACGGTGGTGGTGGCGGCGGCGGTCCGAGACCTTTTCGCGGACCGCTTCGACGGCGTGGGACAGCGAGGGAAACCTGGCCGAGCGGGTTGGCGGCGCCTGCGACTGGACGTGCGATTGCAACTGGGACTGCGAAGGCATCTGCAAAGGCATCTGCGACGGCATCTGCGACTGGGGCCCCGTGATGGCCGCCTGCCGGGTCGTCGCGCCGTGCAGGGCCGAGGCGACATCGCGGTGGACCATGTGTGAAAAGTCGACGTGGTGCGAGGAGCCCTCGTAGGTCAGCTGGCGCATCTTGAAAAAGGCAAGAGGCGTGAACTCGCACTGCGGCGCGAGGGGACTGGCGTGGATGGGCAGCACCAGCTGGAACGCGATGAGATTGCACTTGGAGAGGAACGGCTTTTCGCTCTCGCTCTCGCCGTCGCTGCTGCCGCTGCCGCTCTTGGGCTGGCCGCGGCACGGCAGCTCGACCTCCTTGGGCAGAAGCGTGGCCTGGTCAAAGGCCTCGTCGCCGAGGAAGTCGCGCAGCGTCGAGATGGCCTCGCGCAGCTGCGTCGCAAACGTCTTCTCCTCGGTCGACGCGAAGTGCAGCTGCTTCTCGATGCGCACCAGGATCGCCGCCAGCGTCAGCCCGCCCAGCGAGCGCAAAAAGTTGACGTGGACGGGCTCGAGGGCCGGCATGGGCAGCGGCACGCATGGAAGCAGGTTCTTGGCCGTCTTTTGTGCGAGCAGATCGAAGCCGGTGCGGTCGAGGCGTGCACGCACGGCAAACATGCCGACGTGGACGCCCGACGACAGCAGCGTCGTCTTGTCCTTCTGGTTGGACATGTTGCGCAGCCGCGACTCCAGATCGGGCGTCTTGATGTGCATGCTGGACCGGATCGAGCCCACGACCTGGTGCACCTCGGCGAAGCGGTAGCCCGCCGCCTCGAGCCGCTCGACGTCGCGCTTGGCGTCGACGCGGCGGACCAGGAACATGAGACACCCGCGGCCGTACTCCTGCACGGCGGCCGCGTGCGGCTGGTAGCCCTTCTCCGCCAGGCCGTGTAGGCTGAACTTGTCCGTGGAGAGGATGGGCCGGCGCGGCGAGGCGTGCGTCTCACCCGTGACAAAGATTTCGTCCCAGAGCGTGCCGACGTTCTTGAGCGACTCCTTGGTCTTGGACGCCAGGGCCTCGGCCGTGACGCAGAAGAGCTCGCGGAGGATGGTGTCGTAGTCGTCTACGAGAAGACCGTCGATGCCGATGAGCTTGACGCCCGCGCGACCCATGTTGTTGCCCTGGGCCAGAAAGGCGATGTGGCTGGTCATTTTGGCCATGATGGTGGTGATGGTGTCCCAGTTGCGAGAGGCGCGGAACATCCAGTGAAAGAGGGTGTGGTTGGTGTTGAAGATGTCATCGTTGGACTATATTTGTGAATTTGGTCAGTTGCAAGACTAATCACGGAAAAGAAGGGGAAACAAAAAAAGAGGGGAGAAAAAAAAAAAAAAAGGGAAGGAGGACGACTGGTGGTACAAACCTTGGGCAGATATGTATCCGTCACCACCTCGCTGGGCAGATAGCCGTCCTGCGTGACCATGATGCGGCCCTTGTCGTCAAAGACGCCGGCCGCGAGCACGACTTGCTGCGATTTGCTGGCGTAGTCGCGACGCAGCCAGCTGGAGTAGATGGCCAGGGCCGTCATGACGACACCAGCTGAGATGGCCTTTTGATTATGAGTTAGCTTCATATACACTCCGAGACCTTGTGCCCAGAGGAGCGAGAGCCAGAACAGAAACCTACCAAGCAAATCACGACAATCATGGAATCCTGTCGAGAAACTCCCTTGCCCGGCGTCACCATCAACAGACGATAACTCGTCCCGACAGCCGCACACCAATGCATGCCCGAGACCGCCCCGGCCAGCACCATGGCACACCCCAGCCGCTTCCACCACGCATTGCTCCAGGTGTTTTCAAAGACGAAGAAGAGCGCGAGCGCGGTGGTGCTCGCGAGGGCGGCGATGATGACGGAGCCAATCAGGTACGACAGCTGGTACGAGCTGGCGTAGTTGGCGATGGAGGCGTTGGCCAGGTAGTGCATCCCGCAGATGGCGCCGCCGGAGAGCATGCCCGCGAGCAGGACGCGCCACCAGCGGATGCGGCCGTTGCCGGAGACGCCCAGGAAGGCGAGGATGAGGACGAGGATGGGCAGGAGGAGGGACATGACGGTCAGGACGGTCGAGTAGGCGATTTGGAGGGTTTCTTCGCCGTCGAGCATGTAGATGGCTCGGTTACCGATGAAGTGCTGGGACTGTTAGCACCAATGGCATCTCGGGGAAACTAGACGCAAATCAAACGCACCATGGACCAGATGGCGATGCCGCCCATGGCAATGGCAGCCCCGACGAGTAATAATCTGCATCATGGTCAGACGTGTTTTTTTTTTTTTTTTTTTTTTTTTTTTTTTTCATGTTGGAGAAACAACAAAGAATTCAGGAATGACGCAGAAAAGGCAGTCCAAAAGACCAGCCGCTGAAGAAAAAAAAAAAAAAAAAAAAAAAAAAACTCACAGGTTGTGAAGACCCCGATGCGACGTCCGCCGCCGGATCAACTCGAGAGACGTGCCCGTCCCGATCAAACTGATGCCATAGCTAAGACACACGAAGCCCCCGTTGAAGGAATACGGCACCAGCTTGCCCATGTACATGTCCACGAGCTGGTTCGGGTCCGCCATGGATGCGGCCATTATGTTTTCTCTTCTGTAGTGTAGTGTCGAGTTGTGTGCCTTTTGTGACGGGGGTTTGTGTGATGTTTCGTTCAAAAGGGGGATATATGCCCAGGCGTGATGCACGATTCCCCTGCTGGGATGTGGTAACCTTTCCCACCACGTATCTTGTACGAAAAACGAGAGATGCGCCAGAAACCAGAAATGTACAAAAATAACAACAGCCCCGTCCAAGAAATCCACCGCAGATTCTTCTTCTAAAAAAAGAATAAGAGGAAGAAGAGGAAGAAGAAAATAAAAGAATGGAAAGATGCACCAAACACAGGTGTCAGGGATAAAGGAAAGGCGAGGGAGGAGGAGGGGGGGGGGGGAGGGTAGGATGAGCGATGAGAGACAAAAACAGGTGTTTCATCCGCCCAGGGGAGACATTATATCCAAAGAGGGAGGAGCCATCGAGCATCGAGCATCGAGCTATCGAGGATTTGAGAAGCGCCGACGTGTACAGCAAAAACCAGTGTGCTCGGCTCGCCGCGCCGGACTACCCTTTTTTTTGGGGGGGGGCAAGACCGGAAAAGATACATGAGCTAGGAAGGACCAAGTGCGCTGGCGCCACGGAACCTAGCAGCTGGGATTTCGTTCTGGCCCGCACAAGCCCCAGGTGTGTGGTTAGAAAGACACAAGACAATCACCAAGAGCGAGAAACAGGAAAGCCGCGAGGGTGGTCCCCTCGGTCGCGGCCGTATTCGTGAACATGCTAGCACGATGGGTTGGTAGGGCGCGGCGACGCTCGTCGGGTAGGTACATGGGAAAAGAGGGCCCCCGGGGACACAAGCCATCCATGCTTGTTTGGTTGAGGTTGTCTTTGAGACTGGTCGTGTGTCTGGCATGGAGTTCTTGCGCCGAGCGAACCACCGCGGCGGAGAGCGAACCGGGTCCGGCGCTCGTGCTCGAGTCGTGGGGAAAATAAACCGGGGGCGTGTGGAATCGGGGCCTGGTACAGGTACGACGGGGGGTGTGTGTGTAGGTTGGAGCTAGACGTTGTGCTAGGACGAGGTTGCTTTTATTTTTGTTCTGTTTTTTGTTTTTGTTTGGTCATGCTGGATTTCTTTGGGCAGAGGAGGGCGTTTTGCTTTGTTGCGACTGCGTTCTGCGGATGTTGGTTCGGGGGGGTGGTTTGGTGGTGTGGCTGGCTTTGTGCTCGGCGTTTTTCTGCTTACTTGAATTCTTGTTCTTGATTCTTGTTATTGATTCTTGTTCTTGATTCTTGTTCTTGATTCTTGTTCTTGATTCTTGTTCTTGATTCTTGTTCTTGATTCTTTCTTGATTCTTGTTCTTGATTCTTGTTATTGGGTCATCATCATCATCAGCACTGTTATTCCTTCCTTCATTTCATCACCTACCCCAGAATCAACTACACATCCCGGCAAGCGATAAACGGTAGACGGCAAACGTCGCATTGTAAACACCACGTCCATCAAAGCGCACCCACGAGGTCTAAAAGCAACTACGTGGTCTTGGGCCCGGCGTGCTGGGTTCTTGGGCCTGGCGCCACGGTGCGGTCTGGACAGAACAAGCCCGGATGGCTTGGCCCGGCTCGGGGTAGCGCGGCATAGCGTGGCATGGTGCTGCCTAGCAGTGCGTGGCGCGGGCGTGGCGGAGCGACCACAGCGTTTTGTTTCTTGTTTCTCGCGGGTTGGTTTGGTTCCGTGGGTTTGCTTGGGGCTTGGTCCGCCGGGGCGTAGCGTTCGGCGTCGGACGCGGAGGCGAGGGCGGCGGCGGCGGCGGCGGCGGGGACGGAGGACTGGACCCGTATTTTCGGTCGAGTCTCTGCCCGGCTGGGCGTGGTGGCGAGGTACTTTCTCCTGGACAGACGTCGAAGCCATTGGCTGGAATGGAGGGTGCCACGCGCCAGGACCTGGGGCTCGCTTGAATCGCGGGCCCCGCATCGGAAGCTCGGACCACACGGGGACGAGACCGGACTGGACGGCCGAGGGGCTGTGGCGGCGCTAGTCTGCTCTAGTGCGCGCCGGCGTCGGTATCGGTGGTGACTGGCCGGCGCCGGGGCCGTGCATTCCTGACGCTGGACCTCTCTTGCATGCTGTCCTTGCCTGATGGGAGTGCATGAGTACACATCCCGACAGGGCACGGGAGGCGCCAGAGGGACCCCAAACTACCAAAGGGCCAGTGCCGAAGACCGCGTCGCGTGGATCGGGGCCAGCAGAGAGCACGGGGGACGGCGTTGGCGGCGCGCAATGCGGACGCAATGCGGACTGGACGAATGAGGAATACTGGGATTTACAATGATGATGGGGGAAGAAGATTCAACGTGGTGGAACAGTAAAAATAAAACTTGGACATGAAGATGACGAGAGAGGACAAACAAGCGGCTGCCTGGTCATCACCACACACACACACCCAACCCATCAAACGCCCATCTCCATTCAAAAAGAAAAATGTATTGTGGCGACAACAAAAGTTGAATCCAGGGAGTCGTCTTATGCGAGGGGCCGGGACGAGTCACGCCGGGAGCCACAAAAGCATGCCGCCAGATAGATGGATGGGTGGCGGCAGTGGCTGGCGTGACGTGGCCATGTTTGGATGCGCGGGGTGTGATGTGTAGGGGTTTTGAGGGAAGGGGTTTTTATATTTATTTTTTATTCTTCTTGACAAATAAGAGATGAAAGAATGATTTACAGCAGGGCCCGCGAGGATGATGTTCCTGTATTTCAAGGGGGAAATAATGATAGAAGGGGGGGGGGCAGGTGAAGGAGCTGGTTTATAGTTTTGTCGTTGATGATGTTGAAGAGGGGAAGAGAGAAGAACTGAACATGTAGTTGCGAAACCAACGACAATGGTCTTGTCTTGCAAAAGGGCGGGAACAGAAGAGAGATTCAGGTGGGGGATCAAAATGACTGATTTTATAGGCACGGCCAACTATGATGATATTCCTCTAGTGAAGAATAAAGAAAAAAAATGGAAAAGGGGGGGAAGAAACGAAATAAAACAAGATAAAACAAGATAAAACAAAACAAAACAAAACAAAAAAGAAGAAACAGTAAAACACACACCCACCCTACAGCACCAATGCAAAAAGCAACGGCCGCCAAAACGTGCCAACCAGGCGAGGGGCTTGCAAACACATGACGTTGCTGCAAACACATGACGTTGCAAGACGGGTTCATGGCCAAGCTGCGGGTGCAATTCGGGCATTCACAAGTCAGGACCGCCGGCGGTGTGGTTGGCGCACTTGGCGTGTGGCTGATGCGAACAATAGACGTGACACGGTGGCAGGGGCAGTTCGACGAGGCGAGGGCAGTGGATGGGGCACGCGGGCTTCACGTCTCGGCGGCATGGGGGATGGAGAGGCTGAACGGTCACGGCAAATGCACATCCTCACGGGAAGTGCGCGGGGCCCGGGGCGGGGCGGGTGCGCGTGTATATTCTCCGGATTTGGGTTCCGCCGACTCGGGCCAGGGCTGCTGTCTTGGAGTTTCAGCGCTCGCGAATCTATCGAACACTGCTTTTTGGGGGTCGTCACGTTTGGAATGGGTTTCCGAGGT
>SRPU01000267.1:0-24601 GCA_018360185.1 Claviceps lovelessii
AAAAAAAAAAAAGAAAGAAAGACCTGCCACTAGATTGGGTCAGCAGTTCCCCCAAGTGTCGCACCGAGCCTCAAAAAACGTCCCCATTCAGACGTCGACTTTGCCAGTGACGGCGGTGAGCTAAGGAAGCATCTGCTTGCGTAACCTGCGTTGCAGATAATGCCGAGCCACCTGCGCCGAGACGATCAACACGATAGCGACCTGCAGCCCTACAAGTCCGAACCAGATCAAGTTTAGAATTCTATCCTCGTCGTAATGGATGCGGGTTTTGGAAAAGACAGCCATTGCCGCCGGATTTGTCTAGATTTCGGATTCGAGACACGAAATGGTTGAGTGCATTGGTCGATGATGGCGCGCACCGAGGAGGAGTAGACTTTCGAGAGGGCGCCAATTGACGAATACCTATGCTAGCTTGCTTCTACTTTCTGTATCGCCCACCGACAAGGAAGACGCGCATGTAACTTTGACGAATATGAACAAGATCCTGGAGACAGTACTGTTTTAGAATAAATGCGTTACTCTCGATATGACGCTGTGTCTTCGCCGCAAAGAAAACTCGTATTCCAGAAATCAGAATGCCAGATACCGCCTTTCTTACCTCTGCTAGTGAATATGTTTCGCGCCTAGGCGTCAAAGGCAGCCCATGGACGCCTGGCCAAGAGATCTTTCCCCGCGGTAGAGGGAGAAGTAGACGAAGAAGTAGGAGAAGAACAAGAGGGAAATGGGAAGTTCTAGACAGAAAAGGAAATGACTACATCCGCCGACGAGTAACGATGTCGCCGCACCCCTGAGCGCGGAACGGAGGAGGATCTCCCAGAGAGGAGAGGCACAAGCACAAGCACAAGCTTTAAAGTATTGCGAGAGTCGAATATAGCTTTACGATTTTGTCTTTTTGTTTTGTCGGTTATTGGACGTGCGAAGCGGAAACGTAGACGGGGCGCAATTGGAGTGTGAAGAAGGTGGCGGCAATCACGTTGAGGAGAAGTGAAGCGTTGGTAGGTGACGTTGCGGACATGGAATTGGTCAAGGTTATCTCGTTTGTACGCACAGACCAGATTGGAGCGAGTGGGATGGCTGGCCGGTTGGACGGACGGTTGGACGGACGGTTGGATGGATGGCTGGATGGATGGCTGGAAGGCGGACTCGAACGGTCAGGAACTTAATGTCTGGTGGTCTGGTGGATTGAACAAAACGATACTTGAACGGTGTCATGAATATCATCCATCACACATGTACGCGCCCGCCAACCTCCCCTGCTTCTGTGGGGTTCGTAGGCGGCGCACTGACCAGGCTTTGAATGCCAGAGGAGTGCTGGATAAGGATTCGGCGTGATTCGATGGTTCGATGTGATTCGCCACAAAAAGAGGACACTTGGCGTTTTGTTCCACCACAGATTCCCACTTGCCGCCGCTGTGTCTTGGCTTAGGGACGGAGGGGGCTTTCTTTTCTTTTCTTTCCTTTCTTTTCTTTCCTTTTCTTTCTTTCTTTTTTCTTCGTGTTCGTCTCTCGCAATCGAATCTCCCTCCAGTCCCTGCACTGCAAGACAATTGCACCATACATGGGATTGGAATGGCAAGGCTGGGATACCACAAGCGTCCATTCGATGCACCCGAAAGAAAGAAACTCGACTCTGCGTCTTGTGTCACCGCTCCGCCGTTTCTCAACCGTGGTCCCGATGGCGCACATAGTCTTGGTTGGAAGTACGCTAGCTGCATCCGCCCGCCTTTTTGACCGTTCCGCCCACCGTTGGATCGATCGGGGCGTTTTGTGTCTGGGATGCGGGACTTCGTCATGAGCGTCTCATCTGGATATGGGTATGCGCGGGAATAGAACACGATCGTGTCGCCCGACTTTTTTCTCTGTCTCTTGTGTCTATGGTATACATCCATCCATGCACAAACGGAAGTTGAGCAGCTTGTCTATCGGCGCGAAGCATTGTGCGAGAAGCGGCAGGATTCGCCCCGCTGCGACGGCGCGCGACGGCGGCGACGGGGCATGTTGCTTGACACTCGCCTTGGTCAAGGTGCTGAGGACTTTTGCGGTGCGGTGAAGAGATGCCTTTTTCTTTGGGTAATAATAATAAAGAAGAAAGAGCTGACGGAGAGCGTTGGCTAGCCTTTATTTGACCATCGCCACGCCTAGATCATGCATCGAGGCGGTCAAAAACGACCAAGCCTAACTGTGTAGGGGAAAGACCGGAGCATCTGTAGGACTATGTGTGGCGACGCGTGTGGCGATGTATGTGGCGATGCTGTGGCGATGCTGTGGCGAACTGAGTCGTCGTCAGTTAGAGCCTCCTCCTCTGGAGTCTGGACCGGGTGATCTCACATGCTTTTCTGCAGCAGAGACGGCTTTTGACATCTTTTGCTTGACATGAAGCAGATTGCATGCCAGCAGGGCGAATGCGATCCAGTGCGCTCTCAAGCCGGTCGCACCCATGCGATACAGGATCCAAGCACATTGTCGCGACTCCCCGGCTTTGAAATGCAGCAATCATGATATACCAATATTGATGTCATATGCCATTGGGAAAAATTCAACATGCCCTGCTTCTCGTGACCGTGGTGGCCGCGTCACCCTGGTGTCTTGGTGTCTGTCTGCTCAGCCACTCCCACCCACGGCCTCCGCCTGCCTGATGACGTTTGTCCTCCTGCCCCGCTCTCGTAGGTCCGGATTCCTGAAAATCGTCTGATGTCGCGTCGGGTCTGCAATATGCTGCCCTCCCTTTTCGCCCATCATCATCATATCATTGTCTTTCATCGTCGTATCGTCGTCTTCCAAGACATCTTTGCATATCTTGTCTAGTCGTCCCCCCCCCGCTTCTGGAACACAGAAAGTTTAGTTTCCAGCACGACGCACGTCAAAAAGCTTCTTCCACAGACTCCCCCCTCCCGCCTCTCCCCCCCCCCCCCGCCCCCCGCCACAAGCTCCATCCTTCGGATTCGCGAGGTAACAGCAATCAATGGCTGCCAACGCAACCGTTCACGTCAAGAACATCGCTTCGGCGACGAGCGATGATGAGGTCAAGAACTTCTTCAGCTTCTGGTATGTCTTTGCGAGCATGAACTTGACCAGTCTCTCCATGATGATGATTCTGTTTCTTTCTTACGATGTTTCGTTGGAGTTCGTTGACTCGTTGCTGACATGGAAATGCCCTTCCTCTCAGCGGCAAAATCGCCCATTTCAAGCTCGCCCCCGACGGCGACACCAAGGCCGCAGATGTCACCTTCGAGAAGGAGACGGCCATGAAGACGGCCCTCCTCCTGAACAACACCCAGCTGGGGCCCAACCACATCACCGTCACCAGTGCCAACGGCAGCACCGACGACGACGGCAGTCACTACATCAAGAATGACGAGCGCGACTCGGACGCGATTACGCAGGAAGAGAAGCCCCGTGCCCGCATCTTGGCCGAGTACCTTGCCCACGGCTATGTCGTGGGTGACGCCGCCATTGAGCGCGCCATCGAACTCGACACCAAGCACAATGTGTCGAACCGCTTCCTGACCACCATCCAGAACATGGACCAAAAGTACCATGCCACCGACCGTGCCAAGGCGACTGATGAGAACTACGGCATCAGCCAGCGGGCCAATTCCTTCTTGACAGGCATCAGCTCCTACTTTGAAAAGGCCAGCAACCACCCCACCGGCAAGAAGATTGCCAAGTTTTACACGGATAGCTCGCGCCAGGTCCAAGACATTCATGCCGAGGCTCGCCGTCTTGCCGATCTGAAAAAGCAGGAGCATGGCGGCAGCGCCTACAAGGCCGCCGGATTAGAAAGGGTTTTCGGCAAGGAAGGTTCCAAGGAGACTTCGGAGAAGTCCTCCAACTCGGGCGCCCCAGGCTCAACTCCCAGCTCTGGTGCCGCAGTTGTCTCTGGCTCAGGCAGCAGTTCAGGTGGTGTTGGTGTCGGCGTCACTGCCGGTGCTGATGCCGGTGCCGGTGGTGGTGCGACGGATAAAACGACGACCACGTCTGCTGCTGCGGTAACTGATGAGAAGGCTTCATAGAAGTCTTGATCCTTGTTCTTTATCAAAATATTGGCTCGAGCCCGCTTTGTTTCCTTTTATGACTTGTGCTTGGACAGCACCACGCGGCGGTGGATTCTTCAGTTGACGAAACTCTAAAATGAACGGCCGAAGTATTATGTGTAACTAGCAGTGCGAGTAACATCATCCGTATCCAAAGATTGGTTTATTTTTTCTTAAGTGGTTTAATGTGTCTTCAATGAACACATGATGAAAAGGCAACGTAAAAGCACCCTCATAAAGGTCCAGTTCTCACCGAACAACATAAAACCCCCTGTCTCTGGGCCCCCTACCACCACCACTTATTTTACCACCGTCTATTTTTGTGATTCCGCGCCAACGCCATTACCCTCTCCCTTGGCAAACTTGTTCTTCAGCTCATCGTCCAGCGGTCCCTTTGGATTCGATTCAAGGCCCTATCCCCGGTACTCTCATTAGCCTCAAAGTTTTCCCCACGAAGGGAATACTCCGCGCGGTGAAAATTCAAAAAAAAAAAAAAAACATCTGCATACCTTCAAGTTAGACTCGTTTTCTTGATCCTTATTCCCCGTCTTGGAGGTGCCGAATCCGTCGTTCCCAGCGGGAGTTTCGTGGAGCTGCTTGCCGCTTTGGCGCTCAGGGGGGGGAGACTCGGCCATGGTACAGGGTTTGGTTTGTTTGGTCCTTTGGCGTGGAATCAAGAGTCTGTGTTACTGTGTGTGCCTAGTGTGTGTGTGCGAGAATGTCACTGGATTTGGGATTCAAAGAAAAGTGTACAAAGCGTATAGGGGCTGGGGTACGTCCGTGTCTGGGTATATATGTTGCGGGCTTTGTTCTTTCTTTTTTTTTTTTTTTTCCTTTTCCTTTTGGTTTGTCATGTCTGTCATGGTGGTATTGATGCCGTCATCTATTGATAGGTGGGAAGATGGGCAGGTGCTGTGTGCTCTGGCAGCTGGCTAGTGCCCCGGCCGTGAAGACGTCAAGATGACGTTGGGGGTGGCTTGCGCTGCGCCACCGAACAAGTACTCGGGTACTCGGGTACTTGGGTACTTGGGTACTTGCTTGGTACTAGAGCGGACCAGGGGGGGCTTCCAGCAGCGTGTTCAACAGGCTGTTGGGACGGCAGCAGCTTAGCTCGCGAAAATCGGGTTAACATTGGCATTTTTCTATCTAATGGTGTGCATTTGTGAAAGGGTGTCGTTATAAAAAGGTAGTGCTTTAAACACCCCTTTGGCGTATTATAAAATTGATTATTACAATGCTATTGGATGTAATAGATAGTATATAGAAATAGCGTGTTGTAGGGAACAGTCTATTAAGAAAAAGCAATATATTAAAGAACAGCATATATTAAGTGTTACTAAGCTATTAAAAACTAATACTAGTAAATAACCTAATATTAGCTTAAGATGTCTAGAGCGCAGTATATAATAAGTAAGACATAGCTATTAAAATAAATACCTACTTAATATATACTCTATATACTAGCTCTTAAGTATAAAATATATTTAGTATAAAATCTCTTAGCCTTTAGATACTATTTTAATTATAGTATGCTTTCTTACTAATAGATATTTATTTAAATTACTATAGTAAAGTTAAACTATATTAAATAAGAATAGCTTATTCTCTAATACTACCTATTGCTAGCTAAGAGGCTCTCTATAATATATATAAAACTTAATAGCTCTTACTCTTCACCACCACTATACACACATCCTACTACACTATACACACTTACCTACTATTTAACTTACTATCCTAGAAATTTCTTATAATTACTAAATCTACAATATAATTAGTAATAGCGTAATTATATACATTATTAATTTATAGTTATATAGGTAAATTTTTTTTAGTAGCGCTAGAAGGTATTTATAATACTTATTATAAAGTACTTTATACTAAAGCTATGTTAGTAACATATAATAGTAATTTCTAGTGTTTTTAGACATAAATAGTAAAACTTACTAGTATACTGTAAAAACATATTATAATTAGGCATACAATCTAAACCAAATTAATTCTTAATATATCTAACACGCATTAGTTAGTATTGTTTATTATAGTAGATATAATAGATAAATAGTTTCGTATAATGCTAATCGCTAATATATATAGTAATTAATATAAAGGTTTGTAACACTAAATAATAAAGAAATACCTAATTAAAATAATTAATAAAACATTAGCTAAATAAGATAAAAGTACTTCCTATACTTTAAATAGCTAAGATAATATAAAAAAAAAATACCTTAGTAAATAAGGAATGTTATCCTACCTAAACAATATTATAACAACTATATATAGGAAGGTAAAGAGTTAAGCAATTATTACTAGTATAAGGTAAATAAACTAATATAATTAAGCATCTTAGCTAAATAAAAATAATTAATAGATAGGATTTATACCTTTAAATCTTAGCTATTATCCATTTACAATAACTAATGCTATCACTGCACTAGCATATAGATACATAGTCTTATATAAATTAAGAAGGGCAAACTAGCTTATTTACTAGTAAGAGGGCTCTAAAAAGAGAAGACTAATAACTATAGCTATTTACTTTATAAGTTTAAGACATTTCTATTTATATTTTATAAGTCTGCTAGTATCTTAAAAAGGTAAAAGACTAACTAAGTATATAATACATACAAATCTTAAGATAGGTAAAGGCATTTAATAATTTTTAAACAAGATATTATATTTATAAATGCTAGGTTATTTAAGATAAGTTGCTCCTTAGATATCTTATACTTACTATACTAAGATTATTTAATAAAGATAGACTAATAATCTATAGCTTAATATAAGGGTATTCTAAGTATATATATATTATATTAGTTTAACAATTATATATATATCCAGTTATAATATTTATATCTATAAACAACCACTATTAGCGATTTAGAAGCGTTTTAGTTTAATACAATATATTACTAAAGGGCCCTAAGAATAGTGCTCTCTTTTTCTTATATACTACATAATATATAGTAAATATAAAGTTAATAGTATATTTAGTATATTTAGTGTTTATATATAAGTATATCTCTATTTATAGGGTATACTAAAGTAATTATTTAAACAGACATATAGCCTATAGTTAGCGTTATTTATAATAAGAGAGCTAGACTTCGCTAGTTATTATTTATATATTAATATTTTTTTAACAATACTATAGATTTATATTAATATAAAGGTGCTTAGATATTGCTATACTCTTTATACTAAGGCTTATAGACACTACTTACTAATAAAATATATAGCTTATTAATATAGATTTAAGAATAAAATAAG
Organism: Claviceps lovelessii; assembly: GCA_018360185.1. NCBI lineage: Eukaryota > Fungi > Ascomycota > Sordariomycetes > Hypocreales > Clavicipitaceae > Claviceps > Claviceps lovelessii. The sequence continues at coordinate 7,308 of SRPU01000267.1, forward strand.
ATAGACTTTAGGTATCTTATATAGTAAGGCGCTAGTAGCTAAATAAATATAGGAAGAACTAAGAGCAGTGTGGATATAATGTCTTCTTATTTACAGTTATTAAGGCTAGTTATAACCCTAAATTATAAAAACTAAACTAGCTCTAAGAGGAGTATAAGGAGGTAAGAAGTAGAGCATAGAACTTAAGAAACATAGAAATAATATATACCTATATTTTTTAATATAAGACTAGCAGCATTAGCTAAGCTTATATAATAAGGGGTTAGGTAACCTAGGAGGTATTATCTGCCTCTAATCTAGAAATAAGGTTATATGCCTGTAATAGTAACATTAGATTTCTAAATAGTGTTTTAGATATATATTTATTGTAAAAAGAGATTTTAAATAAGGCTATAGTAATATTAGATATATTATATGCATGTGTGAGTATAGGCAGGTGGGTGACAGCCATTACTTACTAGTCGCGCTATAAACTAAAAGGAGCACCCTTAGCTAGTATATAAACGCAATACTTAGAACATTAAAATGCATTTATAGTTATATATCTCTATACGCATAGTAGAAGAGAGCTTATTTATTATTTATAAAATTTTAGCTTTTAATTAAAATTATATATAGTATATATAATTATATTTAAGAAAGACCTTAGCTATTATACTTATACTAAATAAAGTAAATATTATAATTAAGAAATAGAAAGCTTTTATTAAATCTTAAAACTATCCACACTTATATATCCTTAACCCTACTTAAACTAACTACTATATAACTCCTAGTTAACTTATAAATAGAATACTTAAGGATAAATTCTCTTATCTAGCTAAACTAATATAGGGATATATATTCTACCACTGTAAATATATATAATGCTATGCTTTTATAATAAATAAAAATATATATAACTTAAGCGTATTCATAGTCTATTCTTATAAAGTTACCTACTAAGTAGGTAAAGCGTTTTTTATATCTAAGTACTTAATATTAGTATATATATATACACTTTAATAAGGGATCTTTTTTTAAGTAAGCAGTATAGTACTTATTTATAAATAACGCTTTTTAAAACTATATAAGAATACCCTTATCTAGGTATAGTAATATATAGATATAATAATCCTCTAAATAGGCATGCCTAATCTCTATAGAAAGAAAATAATCTTAGTTAAGTTAATATAGTTACTTAATATTTATAAAATCGCTATCCGCTTAAGAATAAGCTAACTTTATTTTATTATAGGCAAACAGAGCCTAATAATTCTTATCTAACTAGATATTGCCTCTTATACTTTCTTCCTAACTCTTATTATTATTATTATTTTATAGATTAAGTGCTTTTATAAGTATTAGGTAAACTCTTAAAATACACTAAAATAATTTATAGGAAGCTGGATTAATAAACTTAAAACAGCTATTTAGGAGAAACAAAACAGTTAAGTAGTAGTTTTTACAATAAATTAAAGTAGTGGCTAGGTTCTAAAAGTTTATATATAGAATATCCGCCTTAAATTGTCTATAGTGAAGCTTTAATGTTAGAGTTTATTATAAGTTTAGTAGAAGATAACTAGAAATATACTTATTTTACTTATACTTAGTCTCTCCTATAAATATAGAAGTTATATCGCTACTGCTATACTCTACACAATTTTCTTTATAGTGTAACCTAGAATGTATATTTAATAGACCTTTCTTTAATTCTAGAGTTAAGCCTATAGTTTTAGTAGGTATCTAATTAGTAAGCATAAAAGATCTTATAGCTTATAATAATTATTCATTAAACTGTAAAAATATTAATGGAGCGTAATTTAGTGTAACACTTAGGCAAGGTAAGTTATTTTATAAAGAAACTAGATAAAAATATATAAGTAAGTAGGAGTATTAGAATATAAGATAAGAAGCCACAAACATTTTCTCCTATAAGCTATAAGTAAGCAAGACTGTATAAGAAACTAAATAGCTCTCCTTCTAGCTAGGATATATTTATAGTACTAAGGAAGTAGGTTATTTAAGAAGGGTCTATAGGTTAATAAAAGCAATTTAGTAAATATCTAAAAGGCTACTATAGTTTAGTCTATATAGGTAAATATTTTAGCGTCTTAACTAAATTAAAAAAAGTTAAAGAAATCTTTAGTAAGCTATAGTATAATATTATATAAGTACTTCTTAATATAGATTTTTTTAAGCTATACTTAAAGTATAATAGGCAAAATAATAGCGCCTTATGCTAGTTCACCTATTCTTTAGGACTTTAAGTATTATATAAGTAACTAAAGTCTGCTCTAAGTAGGTAGAAATAAAAAAGTATTAAATACTTTTATTATCTTATTTAAGGCAGAGGCAGTAAATATACCAGGCTCCTTAAAAAGCATAAGGAATAGAACCTTTACAATTCCTAAGTACTTAAAGTGTGCTATATTAATCAGTTAACCTCTAATTAAATCTAAGCATAGAGAAATATATGCTAAAAGAAAAAAGAAAAAAATAAGCCTTTTATAGATAAATATATAAGAAGAAATAATACTTAGATTTATATAATAAATAAAGAAATAAGTCTTTTATATTTATATATATATAGTAGAAATAAGGTTCACACATACCTAATGCACTTATTAATTGTACGTCATTACTAAGTCCTAAATCCTTTAGAGCTCTTACACAGCCCTACGCAGTAATAATATTTATAATTCAATAGCAATTATCTTAAACCTATTTACTATAACGCCTAAACTTAACAATATTAAAGTCAAGATTCGCATAGCTTTTCGTATTAACTAAGTAGTATTAACAGAATAAATTCAAGCAGGGACCAGAACATCCCAATAGTTGCTATTAGGATATTATATCGCTAATATATTTAGCAATAAATGCATAGATAAATGTCGGTTTCCTATTAAGCTTAATCTCTATTCCCCAATTTAAATTAGAAAGGTATGCTAAACTCTTAATTACCTTTACAAATTTAGCACTAAATAGATTAAGTGTTAATATAATAAGACTCTATATAGGTATGCGAAGTTCTTTTTGCAAATATTATGGTATAATATAGATACCTATTAATATATAGTATATATTATAATAAAGCCTAAATGCATCTATAAAAATAAAGTATAGTAGAGATATTATTAATATATCTTAGAAATAGGCTTTAAGATAGCTATAGCTAAATACTTTAATCTTAAGTTCTGCTTATAGCGGCATAGTAAGTTTAATAGGCTAGAATTTCTTAGTCTAATTCTTAAAAAAGTATTAGACTATATGCAGAAAGGATAGCCTACACTTATTTGCTTTCTATATTAAATTAAACTAATAGTTAATATAGATAGTTTACAAACGCTCTATAATTTAGTAGGGGGTTAGGATATATTCTATGTCTAGTATAATAATTAACTCCTAGTAATCCTTATTAGTTTAGGAAAATTCTACTTAGGCAAGTAACTCTTCTAGAATAAAGTAAGGTAGGCTATATATAAAATAGACCTCTTAAATTTTAACTATATAATAGCCCTTACACTTATTGCGTTTTACGAAAGATATATAGTTATAACTGCACTAAATAACTCGCCTATATTTCTTATCTATTGTATTTTAGGAATTATTTATATTAAAGCTAGATGTATAAACAATAAAGTCTAACAGCTAAATAACTTTATTTAAGGGATTATATATGTACTATTCACTAGTTATCCAAATTAATTCTCCCTACTATTATACTTGCTATAGATCTATAATAACTATATTATTAGTTAAATATGCTATACTATTATAAGTAAGACCTAGGTTCTAAGCTAAACTAAGAAATACTATAATAATTTATTTAAAGTTAAATATAAAAATGTCCTTAGTTAGTTAACTTTAAGTTGTAAGAACCGCCGGATCTAAGTCTAAAGTGCGTTTGTAAAGAGTAATAATAGGTAGACTATATTTAAATTTCTTTTTAAGAACTTCTTTCCTAAAAGCTAATGCTTTTAGCTTACTAATATTTCTTACTAATAGGAAAACTTTATAAAGCTCTTAGTAGGTGCGTTATAAAATGCTATAGTTCTGTTCCTATAGTATAAGGGCAGTCTTAAAATTAAACAATAAAAATAGTATAGGGTTATGTTAAACTGCTGTTATTAGATTGCGTGTAGTGACTTTGTCTTTTATTATTAATATTTATAAATTAAGCTATATAGCTAAAGATATATTTCTTAAATAACTATTATTATTTCCTAAACAGTTGTTGCTATTATTATCTTTAACACTAACATTATCTACATTGCCTAATTATAAAGACTTAATGTTGTTAGGTAGGAGATTTAGTATATCCTTAATATAGTCCTTATTTAGAATCCTGGTACTATTTTATAAGTTAATATTATATTGCTTAGATCCTTAATAATTGTGTTCTTTTATGCTATTATATAAATTTTCACTAGTTAATTAGGGTTAAGCTTCTAAGTTTTGCATTATCTAGTTAACTAAGCCTAACGCATTCCTATTATCTAGCTAGGCTTCTAAAACTAGCAAATTGCCTGCCTCTATATTGGGGAATGGCATAGCTTTATTATTTAAGAAGCAGTTATTAATATCTTTACTCTACGCAGCGAATTCTAACTAGTTTTCTACAATAGCTTCTGCGTCTTAGGTTTATAACTTATTATTTCTTAGGTTCTATCTCTATATATAAGGCAGACCTAACTCTTAAAGCATTAAGGCTTATTCACTTAAATTACTATAGGAATTTCTTAATCTTAATTAGCGCTGCCTCTACGCAGGCACTAATAATGCATTGTTATACTCTAGAATAATATAGTTTATATTCCGCTACTCCACAGCCTAGTTTACAAACCTACTAGAATCCCTCTGCATAAAAGGTATATATAAATCTTTATTATTATGTTGTTTTTATAGCATTTTTTTCTTTTTTTTTTCTTTTTTTCTTTATTTAGTGTTAGTATATCCTAGATATTTAAGACAGTCCACACTAGTATAGATATAGTGGGTTTGTTGTAAGGGTTAAGTCTACTGCCCTATATCTTATAAAGTAAGCTATAACTTCCCTCTTTTAATATTACTACACCTCCTGCTAATATACGCTACTTCTGCCCCTATACTGCGTTATATAAGCTAGAAGGCCTTATTTCTTTAGAATATTATTCCGCTTATTAAATTCTTCTCTTTTAACATTCCTATAATCTTAATAGACTCTTAGCTTATAGATATCTACTACCTTATTAGCTTCTATTATAAGTTCTAGACAATAAAATAGAGTATAAAGCCTAAATAATCTATAATACTAGCCTCCTATTTAGAGTTGCCTAAATAACCTTCCTTTAAGAGACGCTGGATAATTAAATAAGAACTAAAATTAGCGCTTTTAGAATAAAGGACTATTAACCTTAAATGTAAATAATTTAGCTTATTAATAGGGGAAAGATAGTACTTCTACTAGCTAAAGGAAATGTTCTAGTTCTATTGCATTAGTCTCTTATTCTTTAAAGAAAGTTAATATACCTATAAACCTAAATTTTTTAGAAATAAATACTCTAAACAATAAAATAGAGAATTCTTAAAATAAACTAGTTAATAAACTAAATGATTTTACTAATAAAAGGTTTCTACCTAACCTAGTATTGTTTTAGAATTGCATAGATTTTAGCTAACTTAGTAAGTAAGACTTAATGCCTCCTATATTTCATAAATATATATATTTAGCTAATCTTTATTAAGCTAGTAGCTTCTTAGCATTATAAGAGAATTTTCTCTAGCTAGATAAAGATAAAACTAAACTCTAGTTCTTTAAATGTATTTAGGTATATTATATTTAAGAAAGGCAGGGATCTAGCTAATTTTTATTTTACAGTAAACAGTAGTATAGGTAAGTGGCTTTAATATATAGTAGCTGTTTTATAATACATAAAAAGCGAACGCTATATTACATAATAATAGTTATATTTACACTATAGTTAATACTATTCTCCTATAGAATCTTAAACTTAGTATATGCGCTGTATTGCTATATATATAGAACTAGGACCTAAAGCAATATGCTATATTATTTTACTTTAGTTATACTACTAGAAGCGACTATATAATGGTTATTTGTAATGCATTTAAGAAATGCACTAATAACGTTTATAATTAGAGATCCTACAGGCTGCAGAACTTTTAAGTATATTTTATATACTACGCACTAATAACTGTTTATTTTATTAAATACTAATATATATATAGGAATATATTAAAGGCATTTTAAATAAGAATGTAGAGTTACACTAGGCTACTAAGCTTCTATAAATCTAGCTTTAGTTAGAGAAGTTCTTTAATGTTAACTCTTTTATTAAGGACTATAACTTTTTTAAAGCTTTAGATATTAAGCATAGCTAGTAGGTTATAAGCAACTAGCTATTTAGTAAGTACTATTATATATTAAAGAAAAGCTAGACGCTAATATTTTTAGTCTTCTTTATTAATATTAGCGCTATAATTAAAAAACTGGACGACTGCAAACGGGATGGCCTAATCCTACCACTTGCCTTTAACCTTAATTTAATTTAGATAAGAATTTGCAATTTCTCTTATAAGGATGGCATCCGCCTGTACATGCCTAAGCTAACTAATGTAGCATTTTTCCTAAAATAATATAAATAGCTGCAAGGCCTATAACAGATTATTTTTAAGAAAGCTAATATATTTATTCCTAGATAAGTTCTTAAAAGTCAAAATAGAGCTAATCTCTAATAAAGCTGCAATCTAAAGTTATTTTTACTAAAAAGGTATACTAATTAGTCTTAAGGTTTTAATTATAGAGACTGCAGTAATTTAGACCACTTAGCTAATAAAGACGAACAGAATAAAAGGGATAGCGCTTCCCTAAATAGCAACGTACTAAGGGATAATGATAATTGCGATATACATTGTATTAGTGACTAAGTGTTGCTTATATTTGTACCTAGCCCTAGATATACTGTGCTTTATAGATACAGTTCTACTAGTTTCTAGGTTGTGTATTAGTATCTGCTAAGGCAGCACTTAATAACTAGATGCCCGCTCCTGTATTTTATAATTGCTATAGTGTATAACTTTGCTTCGTTTTGGTGTTATATAGTACTCTATAAGCTCTTATAGTAGCTATATTCTGTTTTTATATTTTAGCTTAATAGCTATAATATAGATAGAGTAATCTACATAGAGTCTACCCTTATTAATTCTATAAGTAGCTATACATTTCTTATGCTAAGCAAGTTAGCAACTAGGCTAATATTGCTTGTTTACTATTATAGTAGCGCTCGTATAATACAGCGACTATATAGAAATTATAATGCTAGTAATCTTTTTATATTGCCTCTATTATAACTAGACTTTAGTTACGTTTTATATATATAAATTTAGTAGCTCTATTTAAGTAAGTGTAAATACAATAGCAAATATATAATAATAAGAAGGATATACTTTCTAGCTAGGTTAATATATATACTTATATATAAATATAAATATATTTTATATTTTGCCTCTACTTTACATTTTAGTCCCTGTTTTTATTTCCTTATAATATTCCTAGCCTATTTAGCAACCTAAAAGTTAGTTATTATAATTTCTTATAGCGTACACTAGATAGCTTTATTCTTTCTTTTTACACCTCTATAACTCTACTATAATAGTTAAAATCCGCTATATATAGCCTTTAAATATTTAAAAACTAATAAGAAAACTTATTTTTTATTATTAAATCTTATTTAGCTTTAAGTTTTTATTTCTTTTTTTTTATATTTTAAGTTATTTTATAGCCTACCTCTGCTTTTTAACTCTTTTACTAGAGTAGAAACTAAGTTATTCTATAGGCAGTCTAAAACATAAGCATTTTGCAGATTTACCTACATTACTATACATTACCTATTCTTTCTTTTATTTTATTTTACCTATTTTACTTACCTTATTTTCTTTTATTAAGTCTCTTTTTTTTTTTTTTACTATACTAATGCTTTCTTATTAAGTCTATGCTTATATTTACTTCTTATTTAGTATACTAATTAAAATATTATTATAGACTCTTTAAGAGAAGTAGATAAGCCTAGATATTATAGCTATAGACTTTATAAATAAAATAAATACGCTAGAAATAAATAAGGGTAAAGTAAAAGCTATACCTAAGCTAAAACTAGCTACTAGTAAAGCTATTCCTAAAAAGATAGGTTCTAAAAATAGGGTGTAAAAAGCAATACCTAAACCTACTAAGAAGACTATAAAATATTTTATAAAAGATAATAGCCTATATTAAAAGTTTATTAGTTTATATAAGCTTAGTATTAATAATATATCTAAAGGGCTAACAGTAGTTTAGCTAGCTAGTGCACTTCTTAGAATGCATAAATTAAATAAAAAATTCCTTCCTAATTACTAAATAGTTTTTAATAAGGCATACCCTATTATTATAATAATCCTATATTAATTAGTCTATAAAATGCAGCCCCTAAGCGGGGAGAAATTTAATATTAAGCTTAAGAATAAGGGAAAGTCCTTATATTTAAATATATTAAACCCTAAATATAAGGGTAGTATGCTTTAAAAGGATTTAAGAAGCTAAGTTACTAAAACTATTACTAAGAAGCTAGAAGGTAATAATAAGAATAAGGCAGGTCTAAGTAATTATCCTATAGAAAAGGGAAAAACTATTGCTAAGATACTAGAAGGCAATAATAAAAATAAGGCAGGCCTAAGCAATTATCCTAAAAGAAAGGGAAATGCATTACAAAAGAAACCTTAAAATACAAATGTATAGATAAATATAAACAAAGCAAATTCCAAAAATCCTATAAAGGGAAATGCAAATCCTAATAGTTAGGCAAATAGGACTAATCCCTTAACTAATAATAATAAGTTACCTGTAAATAATAAACCACCTATAGATAGCCCTATGGAAAATAGGAACAATAGGAAGACTAGTAATAATAAAGTAGGAAACGGGAATAATCCAGAGACCTATCTAAAGGTAATAGATATTAATAAAGAAGAATTTAATTAGAAATAATATATAGAAGAAGTATTTTCTAAATATTTTTATTAACTAAAATTAAAACTATATATATAGGTATAAGTTTAAGAAGTCTAAACGGGCAATAAATAATGCAATTTAATAAAAGCTTACTAAGATTAATTCTTAAATATAAGCATTAATAATTTAGAACCTATATATAGTATTAGTTTTAATAAAATCGTTTTTTTTTTCTAGAATTATTTGCAAAGGCCTAGTAAAGCCTTAATACTAATAAATAAAATAGTCTAGTTTTTACAAAAGGGTCTTTTCTTTATAAATTTATATTGGCTTAAACTTAAGCATTTAGGATATAGTCTAGGGCATTAAATGCAACATAAGGTTAACTGCCATAATAGCATAAGGCAGCACTATAACTTTTATAAAAGGAGATTTTAAAGGTAAATAATATAGATATTAGTATTCTTTGTTTTTTTATATATTGCTTTGCTTACTGGATTAGCATAGGATTTTATAGATGCATTATAGACGCAGTAGCTTATAGGAACGCAGTAGTACTCAATTAATTGCAAATAATACTCTTAAGTAGATTACATATCTTATGCTATATAATATATATCTAAGATAATAATATGCTATAATATATGTTAAAGAGTATTTTGTTATACAATAGATATTAACTATAGTTTCTAGTATAGGACAACAGGCTTATTAAAGTTAGCATACTGCTGCGTCTAATATATATCGCGCCGGAACACTAGTTTATATTTAACATATATTTTGCAAGTCTAACACTCATAGAGATTGCTAATATATATTAAGGCGTTAACATCCTGTCTATGTTAACAGCTTTATTTCCTAATAGCTGGGGTGAGCCTAGTAGGTCCTTAATCCGGTGTTTGCTCCGCAATACATGTCATTAGCCAAATTCGCTATCAACACGCCTTAATAGCGTGTCTGACACGCTATCGGAACCCCCCCTTTGTCCGCTATAGTAGGTATGGTGGATGAGAAGAGCGATTTTGTCTTTTTTTTTTTTTTGGACTTTTTGACCTTATAAGTTATACCTAGGTAGTTAGGTAGCTTGAAAATAAAGAAATAGAAAAAAAAAAAAAGCAATACCATTACTCTACTCGTGTTTTGTACTTGAAACAATCACGACACATTCACAAGTACCTAGGAGGGCATACTTGTTACCAGCATTGATTTTTTTGGACACGGCGCGATTTCCTATTCTCCTCTTTGCCCTTGGTTTTCTTAATTTTATTTATTTATTTATTTTTTTAGGAAAAAAAAAAAAAACAGTTGCATGAACAAAAACAGAACAGGACCATTTTCCTTGGCATTTCACCCCTTGAGATTCGGTATGCAATGTCGGGTGAATGAATATCCGACCGACAGAGGAGAACCCTGGCACCAACCGTGTGCACCGACAGCCGTGCCTGCCTGCTTTCCGAGAACCAACTTGGTCTTGGTCTGACTCTGGTACGACTTGGCCTCGGCCGCTCTTTGTTTGCATCAACGCTTGTCCCGTTTGGCTTCATGTCTGTGATTTTCATTTCCGGCCGTTTCACAGTTAACAAAGAGCACCATTTACTGCCAGACACGACTCAAATCACAACTGTTCCGTCATATCAGCGAGTACGTAAACACGCAGTAGCAGATTTTTGAACACGCAGTAGAAGCTAAACCCAAAACGGAAGAAGTACCTTTCCACTTTTTTTATATGTAAAGATACCTCCCGCATTTCTGGGTTTCCTGTGCTGCTAAGTCCGCCACGTTGTAATTTCCTTATATACATTTTCTACTTTAATGCAAATTCGTGCTTTTTACCGTTAAAGATTACAACCTTGGCTTTATTAATAGATTTAGAAACGCCCTTAATAATGTATATTATACTGATATCTTAGATTGAGTGTTCTTACCCGTAATTAGAAGATGCGATAACCGCGATTTAGGATTATTAATGTCTTAAGGGCTTTATGTGTAATATTGGCAGCAAGCAACGCAATCCTTACACAACTAGCATAAGATTTGTATTATTATAATGCTAGCATAGCGGCCACTATTGTTAATAGGCTTAAAAAGAGGGAAAATATTATACTTCTTCCTATAAATCTAATTGCCCTTTTTAAGCATGAATTTTTTATAATAAGTATAAGAACACTTTTGATTTAAAAGTTATGCATTCCTTATATAACCATGATTGGATTAATTCTCTTATGAGTTTAAGCATATTATAGCTTTGAAGTTAGCAGCAATTTAGCATAATAAGGCTTACTAAGCTTATTAAAGCGAAGTCTAAGGGAACGTAACTAATAGCAAGGTAAATTGCTAAGCAAATTATGTTTAAGCATCCCTAGGTTATAATTAATAGCCTAGATATGTTTTTTTTTAAAAGAACCCTTTAATTAGGCAAATATTATGCTAGAATATTAACATAAGCCTTTATTAAGCTCCTTTCTTAAGATAGCTGTATTTTTTCCTATAAAATTTATTATACTAATATAGGGAAAATCTCTTAAGTGTTCTGGACCTATTATGACTGTATTTAGGATTAGAAGAGGAACTTGGAAGTGTTGCTTATAGATAATACATATAAGGTTAACTGCTTTAATTTACCGCTAATGTAAGTTACTGGTATCTCTGAGTTATATACTAATTTTAGCGTTGCATTTAGGCTTATGGCTACTAAGGATGCTGAGGCCTATACGTGGTTTTTTATAGCGTTATAAGAAGCATAGTAAAATGCTTCTATTGCTAAACCTTTTATTATTATTATAGACTTTAAGGCTGCTTTTAAGTTATCCCTTTAAAATATCTTCCTATATATATAGTAGTAGATTTATATATAGTATATACTAAAGAATATTATTCTTAATATTAAGAAGAAGTGGTGTGGTAGCCTTAAGGAATGTGCAATTATTAAGGGTTAAAAAACAAAGAAAAAATGCAAGCGAAATGCACTATAGAGGGATAAATAGAAGGAGGGTGATAATAATATAGAGCATAGTTTATTGCTATAGGTAAATAAGGAAGAAGAAGAACAACTAGGCATTGCTATGACCTAAGCACTTAATTTAATAGCTCCCCCTTTAACTAATTATACAGCTAACGGTATCCTTAATGCCTAGAAGGCGACTATAAGAGCTGCCACTAAGGCTGAATTCTTAGCTAAGTGGAAAGATCTCTGTGCTAGGTTTTGTAATTAAGGGCATAAGATTCACTCTTAGTATAATTTATATAATGCTCCTTACTAAATCTTATATTATAGCTATTATTAAATACCTTAATAAGACCTATGTGCTATAGCAGGACTAATTTGCAGATTATATAATAAAATTATATTATAACTTTAGCATTTAAGCTATATTGTAAGTTAAGAGTATATATTATAAGCTTAAAAGACGCGTAAGGCATCCATTTATTAACCTCTTTAAGCTTTATATAGCGGTTTAGGAGATAACTTAATAGCGTAAGTAGCGCTTTGCTATGTAATTTAACTTTAAATTCTCCTGCTAAAAGGTAGCTTGGGATAAATATCCTATAATTTAGAACCTTATGCTTTATATTAGCTAGAAGCCTATAAATCTTATGCTTAAGTAAGCTAAGCTTGCCCTTAATAGCATTAAAAAAAGGGCTTAAATGCAATGCGCTATTAAGCCCTATACTGGGCGTTTTGAAGCATAGATGGGGCTGCCTTATAAGCATATAATTATTAATAGAATTAATACTAGCAAAGCTCTTAAAATAAAAGATATTTACCTTTATTAGTAGCTTAAGCCTATAATAGTATATTTCTTATATTTCTATAAGACTATTACTAAAAATTATTATAGCTTAAGGAAGAAGAGCTACTTAATGCTTATTGTAAGCCTAATCCTAATACTATATACACTTAAACTTATAGATTAAATAAACTAAAGACCCCCCTTTTAATTAATAAATCTAATATAGGCAGGATACTAAGTGTTAATAAGCGAGAGGGGAATGTAATTACTGCCCTTGTTTATTAGGTTGAGGCATCTACGCTAAGCTTATTACTAGCGCTATTGTTATTAAGCTACGGAAGCGGCACGAAGAGAGGGAAAAAAGCTTGTAATAAGAGCTTTTAATAAATTAAAGAGCTTTAAAACGCTGTATTAAGGATTGCGGGCAGCGTTAAGGCTTTGTAAGCTACACAGCAGGCTATATAAGCTGCCCTTTTGCAGTATTAACCTTATTATCACTAACCTGCCTCTCTATATATAGATTAGCTGGCTGCATACCCTTAGATAGCTTAGAATTACAGCATTCTTCCTAGACCGACTTAGATACCTTAGTTATTACGTAATTATAGTGCTGGGCCAAGTCCCTTATCCTCTAAGTTCGGTTAGAATACAAGCTCTAGCTAGCACACCACATAGAATTACTATAGACCTTAATAGATACGTTTTCTTCGCTGTGTGTAATTGCAATGTGGCGGACTTGGCGGCGCAGGAAACCCAGAAATGCGGGAGGTATCTTTACGTAAAAAATAAGTGGAAAGGTACTTCTTCCGTTTTGGGTTTAGCTTCTACTGCGTGTTCAAAAATCTGCTACTGCGTGTTTACGTACTCCATATCAGCGTCTTGTTGCTTTCCTCCTTCTCCCCATCACGTTTGTTGCCCATCCCAACCCCCCTGGTCCTCTGGGCCCCCTTTCCCAAACGGGCTGCTTCTAGAATCAATCCTTTCCGCAATCATGCCTGATCTCAACTCGGTTCCTCCATCGCCACATTCTTTAGCTGCCGTGTCACGTCGAGAGTCTTCCCAGCAGATGCCCCAGCAAATGGCCCCTTCATCGCCGCCGCCCTCATCGTCGTCAATCAATATCCTTCCTTCGAACCAGAGTGCCGTCAGCCAGCCTCATCATGCTCAGGGTCCTCAAAGTCGTAGTGCAAGTTTGAGCCAGTCTCATGCAGCTTCCTCTGCCGCGTCGCCCCAGTTCACTGCTGCTGGGGATTTTTCCGTTGGTCCTGGGCCAGGTCCTTTACGACATCCTCGTCCTTTGACAGCAGCCGAGCTGCACATGCAGCTGGAGAAGGAACAAGAAGCAGTGGTAGGTCAATACTCGAAACGCTTTGGCGTATATATATATATATGTGTGTGTGTGTGTGTGTGTGTGTGTGTGTGTATATTGTTTGCAAGCTCGTCATCGTCTTAGCCCCTTTTTATTCTCCTCACCTCTCTCTTCTAACTTCGTCCGGAAATCTAGGTGAATCGGTTAACTCGTGAGCTTTCTCTTCTCCGAGCTGCCCAAAACGCGTCGGTTGTTTCCAATGCTTCTTCCACGTCGGCCCCGGCTTCTGCCCACGACCCTATTACCGAATCCTCCCTCCTTTCCGGCTCCCGATTTACGATTCCTACGTCGCGAAGACACCACCGAAATTCGTCTACGGCGTCACAAAATCTCGATCGTCAGCAGCTCGCTTCATCACACGAATCGCGGTATCCTGTTCCTCGCCCTGCTCAGTCAATCTCGCTTTCGCGACAAAGCTCCCACTCACGAATCAGTCGTACCAACTCGCCCGGTCCACAACAGAGCAGCACCTTGGATCCGTCCAGCTATTTCCATAGCCAGCGTGTTCCGCACGCCTCGTCGGTTTCCGTAAACTCGGTCGCCGCTACTCCCGGGAGTCTTGGTTATGGTGATCAGATGAGCCCTGGCCTCCTGCCGGCTACATCCAGATATGAAGAGACTGCTTTTTACAGAAACGAGCTGGAGACTGCCAAGAAGGAAAACGAGACGCTCAAACGACGCATCAGGGAGCTTGAGCGAATGATGCACAGCAGGCGAGCAAGTGACATGAGCCGGCCTAGGAGCGACAGCGTAAGCACGACAGCCAGCATGAATGTAGGCCCCTCTGGGGGAGCCAGCATCGCTGGTCCTCGCGACAACGCCGTCGCAGGGCCCCAACGACCGGACCGAGAGCGCGGCATGACGGCGCAAAGCATCACGAGTGCACCGGGCGGCGTAGCAGTTGGCGTGCCTGACGACGAAGTCAAAGTCGGAGAGAGCGCCGCAAGCGCCGGCGTGGCTGGCCAGCAGGCGTAGCCGTAGCCTACATTTGGGGCGAAGAGAGCATGTTGGAAACATGAACTGGCATGTCCAGGTACGAATGTTGAAGCGGTGTTGGAAAGAGGTTTTATATTATGATGAGGGAAAATCGGGCGTTTACGGGAGCGAGCGACTTGGGTCCACACTTGGGTTTCTTTGGGTCTTTTTCCTTCTTTTTCTTCTTGCGTTTATATATTTATAAACTCATTTTTCATTATGTTGTATTTTGCCACCCTCCACTCTATTCAGCGGCTAAATCATGCGATGCAGTTTAGAAAAGCTTTAAAAAAGAAAAAAAAGAAAAGAAAAAAGAAAAGAAAAGAATAGAAAAAAAAAAAAAAGAGCAACTTGTTCAATTCTTCATTATTTTTCTTTGTCATTTTCAATCTTGTCCATGGCGTTTTCACTCTTACGACCGGGCCACGGCAAAAAGGTGACCAAGCCCATCCGCACATCTCCCTGCCACGTTTCACTGCGGAATATGCCTACCAGTCAGACGCCACCATGCAACCCGCCTTGGGTTTTTCTCTTCTTTTCCCCTTGGAATTCAAATATAAACGCCCAATGCCAACTCCACTACCATGTTCACCCCAGCTGTCTCCGCAGGACGCCGTATTTGATGTCATTTTGTTCAAGTATTCTTGATACTCCCGCCCCCCTCTCTCTACTCAATCTATTCCGCAGGCATCGGAACGCATTCTTCCTTGCTCCTCTGACCCAAAAGCTCGGCTTAGCCAGCCTAGTCGTGCAGGATCTTTCGAGCGCGCCCCCGAGGGGTTAACTTCCTCGTCTTGGAGGCTGGGGCGCCGTCAGAGTCCGAGTCGGTGCCTCGCTTGGCGTTGGTCTTTGGCGTGCGCGGAGGGTCGGGCTTGGGGTCGGTACTTCCACCGGCGGCGTCTTGGGGACGTTGTGTCTGGCCATGGCCACCAGCTTCATTCGCGGCAACGACGGGGCGCGCATCCGTCTTGACTTCCGCTTCCGCTTGCAGGGAGAATGGGCCTCTTTTTGTCGGGAGCACATGGTCCGCCGGGGAGCCCGGTCGCGAATCCCGCGCGGCATGGCCCCCGTCTGGAGCAGCAGACGTGGCAGACGTGGAGGATGGAGCAAGCGTCTCGGGTTGTTCGTCGGCGGCGGCGAGCCTCTCGCCCAGGCTCTTGCGCAGCTGCCGGTCCGTAACCATCAATATGGATCGATAGGTGGTCTGGGCAGCCAGGCCAGGCAGCTTGAAGGCAGCCTTGAGGGCCGTCTTGTAGACGCGGACCTCGTACGCCTGGTGGTGGACTTGGGTGCGCAGGGCCTGGCACTCTTGTTCGCGCGCAGCGAAGGCCTCGGTGGCACGCTGGCTGGTTTGGCGCTCGAGATGGAGCTCTTCTTGCAGGTTGGCCAGGCGGGCGTCTTGGTCGGCCAGAGCGGTTTGGCACTCGCCGACTTGGCGCTTGAGTTTGTCGTGGGCGGTCCTGGCGTGGGAGAGGTTGATTTTGAGGACGGTGCACTTGTTGCGGAGGAAGGCTTCGTTGTCCATGATTTGTTTGACGCTGTGCCAGAGGGGTGTTTTTGGGGATTTCCTTGGAGATGTGCTGGGGGCTGTGCTGGGGGATGTCTTTGGGGATATCCTTGGAATCTCCTTTGGGGCCCTGTCTCGCTGCTGCTTCCTTTGCCGCATGAACCAGATGGTCTTGTGCTTGGCAGTGCGCGGCGGTGGTGTTTTGGACGCGCTGCTTCGCCCCGGGCTGGGCCCGCGTGAGTCTCGGTATGGCGGGACGTGCAGGGTGGTGTTTATGGTGTTTATGCGAGGCGAGTCTGGGTGCTTTGGAATAACAGGCGTGGGACTCGCAACGGGCGAGGTTGAGTTTGCCGGCGCGGGAAGCTTGGCGGACGTGGTGGGTGAGTTTGAGTATTCTGGAACAACAAGTCTCGGGCGTGTGACGCGCGAGTTTGAGTATTCCGGATCAAGAGGCCTCGGGCTCGTGACGGGTGAGTTGCAGGTCTCCGGAACGCGTAGCTCGCGGGTTGTCGTCGTGCGAGCTTCGCCTTCACCGGACGTCTCCTCGGCAGAGGAGGGGGAGCTTGGAAGAGAGGGGACGAAGGAGGAGGAGGAGGAGGATGAGGAAGACAAGGACCACGAGGGTGAGCACGCGGAGGCGCAGGGAGAGGGAGAAGCGGTCCGCGGCATGATGCCCATGTTTTTGCGTTGCATGTTTTTTTTTTTTTTTTTTTTTTTTTTTTTTTTTTTTTTTTTTTTTTT
>SRPU01000268.1:0-24587 GCA_018360185.1 Claviceps lovelessii
TTTTTTGGCTCGTCTCACCTGTACATGCGTGCAATAGGCCAAGTACACACACATGCGGAGACTATCCGTAGAAAAGCGGCCACGGATTGTACCGGCTGGGCATTCTTGCCACTGGGCAAGTGTTATGACCGTGACGTCTTGTTCCTCAGGCTCTCTGTCCAGCCTGCTGAATTCTGCAAGAAGTTGGTCAAAAGCACTTGATTGGTCCAAGACGTGTGAACAGGCTGCGTAGATACTTGAGCTGAATGCCGTGATCTTTTATGACAAAAGCTTCGTGAAGGAGGCTGGGCACCACAGGATTCAATGCGGCGCGAAAGAATAGACTTTGGCTCTTCAAGGCTTTGGCGTGACCTACAGTTGAAAGGTCATCGTCCTGGCCCTAGTCATATTCATGCGTCTTGGGTCTTGCGCAGGGGGACCCAAGTCCACGAGGTGTCTTTCAGCCTCGGCCATGTGCTTAAATATGCGGGATTCCCGAATGAGCCGGATGTAGCCCTACAAGCGTGATAATTCTTTCCACAAGACGATGATTATATTTGCTGAGTAGTTCCAAGAAATCCTGGAGATTGCAGGTATAAGTACTCGAGAAGCTTTCCTTTTGAGTTTAGAACTGTTTCTCACCTTGCCACATTACCTATTTTCTCCTAAAACAAACACTACATAACACAATGAAGATCACCTCTATGCTCGGAGGCCTGCTCCTCACAGCCCTGCAGGTGTCTGCTAGCCCTGTTGCTAATGGTCTCGAAGCAAGGGCTGACGTAGGACCTTGTTGCATTGGATCGTGAGTATGATTCTTTTGTCATACGTGTGTTTGTGTGTGTGTTTATTCTGGGCAGCGCACACACATATACAGTTTCAGGTCTACATTCTTTTATTTTAGAACATTCTAATGGGACAATATAGATACCACTCCGGCGTTTACGATGCATACGTCATCCCCGCAGGCAGGGGTACATACTCGTTCACGGACAAATATGGCATTTTCATCGACGTGATTAGAAACCCCGGACAATGTTCAAACTGGGACGTGACGACAGGAAGGAAACGTGGCCAATGGACACCCGTTATCATGGATATGGAATGGTGCA
Source organism: Claviceps lovelessii (assembly GCA_018360185.1). Lineage (NCBI taxonomy): Eukaryota > Fungi > Ascomycota > Sordariomycetes > Hypocreales > Clavicipitaceae > Claviceps > Claviceps lovelessii. Next base: position 1,092 of record SRPU01000268.1, read on the forward strand.
GGGAGCATGCCTAGTGGATGATTCTATATATATATATATAGAGTGATTGCATATACATAGTGAGAGGCGGGTAGTTTTGACTACCCAAAGGTATCACGAATTATGCCAATGAACGCGACGGGATTATGAATTACAATATTCGCAATACAGCAACGCGCCTCATGTTCTAGTCACGTAAACTATAGTCATGTAGGATGGGTGTCTCTGGCGCCCATCGTGAAACTTGGGTCATGCTCCGCGACTTCCGAGTAGATTAGGCTCTGGGGAACCTAGGAATCCCGCGATGTGCGACAGTAGCTGAGTATTCTAAACCGTGTTAATGTATTATTAATAGCGGGCTCTTTTATGTTGAAAAGAGGCAAGGGAAGAGAGGAAATCCAAAGCCCTCTTCCCCTCTCTAGAATCTGAAAATTCCTTAAATAATACTCTTTTACCTGTCAACTGTTCCAAATAAACACTACCGAACACAATGAAGGTCACTTCTGTTCTTGGAGGCCTGCTCCTCACGGCCCTGCAGGTCTCTGCTAGTCCTATGGCTAATGACCTTGAAGCAAGGGATACTGGACCTTGTTGCATTGGATCGTGAGTATATAAAATTCACATCTTTAGATTTTTTTTTCTCATAATATTCTGACTATACACCGTAGACAATACCAGAGTACCTATGAGGCATATGTTATCCCAGCAGGCACGGGTACATATTCCTTTACTGCTAAAGGTGGCATCATCTTAAACGTCATTCGAAATCCTGGAGGATGTCAGAGCTGGCAAGTTACGACCGGGAAGGTTTCTAGCTTCTATACACCTATTATCATGGACATGCAATTCTGTAGAGACCACGCATAGTGGATAATCATCAAGGAAAGCAGAGTTCGGGCCGGACGAGCGTACACATTGCGCGCGAAGGCAGGCAAGCTGAGGAGGAGCGTATTTCCCGCCTGAATCTTCGAAATGCGGCCATCCTGTAGAGACTCTCGCAATCTTTTGAAATCATTAGCTACTCTAAGAAAACTACTCTTTGGTGACTGCTTGATGCAATTCAAAGGATCGCGATGCATACTGCAGGAGCAGGAGTAACGTGGTGTTGAAAGACTTGCCACTAAAAAGGTGGTAAGCTTACGGCAGCGCGCTACAGGAAACACTGGCGGGTAGCGAAGAAGGTGATGAGAAAGGAAAGAAAAAGTAGACGGCGTATGATGAACCGGAGGAAAAATCAGTTAGGAAAGAAGCTATGAAAAAGAAAAGAACTATATCAAAAGAATGTGCTTTATTTTTAGCTTCAAGAATCCGACGCGTTGCCCGTTTTCCATGATGCCGATAGATTCGGGCAGCCACAACGACCTGGTACATGCATGTTTATATCGTGATTATATATACACAGTGGGAGACAAGTATTTCTGGTCAACCTGAAGGTTTTTCAGATGGAACGACTTTACGCGTTCGAGAAATAGATGAACACAATAACAATCACCAAGCACTGCGCCTCATGCCTCAGCTGTTGCGTTTCTCGCAAAGGAAGCGATCAAGAAAGGAAAAACAGAGCAACGATGCGACAGAATCGCGGAGCCACGACCATGATTTCATCGGAAAGAGGATGGAGAAGCTAAAGAAGTGGAAGGTATCTGCAACCAAATGAGTCGCATTGAGACGGTTAACCCAGTAACCTTTTGATAAGGCGTAGAAGGAAAAATCTCATGGAAAAATTTAAAGGAAAAGAGAAAGAGAAAAAACTTATAAAAAACTTATAGAGAAGAAGGTGGGGCTAGGGCATAGGGCGCATTGCTTTAGCATTGTTATTGTGATTATCGCGATACCTTACAATGGTCAGATACAGTTCGCCTCCCACTGTAAGTCTTTGCAAACAATATAATACCTAAAGCCTCTTAGGATTCTGGTCCACGTTTTTGCAAAGTCCCTCGCGCATTCTCATTAGCCTAATTCCTTCCACAAGCGTAGATGGAAAATCAGATACGGATACTATATAGGAGCGGGGGAATTGAAAGAAATGGGGCTAAATGGACACTTTAGCTGAATTCACTCATACTAAACAGAGATGACGTAAAATAAAAATAAGAGAAATACAAGTATAAATACTCTATACTTTGCCCTCGAATTTCGGAATTTTTATATAGTGCTCTGTCATCGATTTTGTCTTTTTACAATAAACACTACCTATCATCATGAAGGTTACTACTCTACTTGGAGGCTTACTCCTCACGGCTCTGCAGGTGTCCGCCAGCCCTGTTGCTAATAGCCTCGAAGCAAGGGACGATGGTTGTTGCGTTGGATCGTGAGTATTGTTCTTCCTCTATATATCTTTGTTGACGTCAGGCTGCGCATATAAATATATAATGACTTGTCTTGATTTTTTTGTAATGTTTTAACCGGAGAATAATATAGATATCATGATGGTATTGCCGAGGCCTACATTGTTCCAAGGGGTCAGGGTACATACTCATTCACGGGCAAAACTGGCATTATAATAGATGTTGTTAGAACCGATTTAGGTTGTGAAAGCTGGCAAGTCTCTACCGGGCGTCCAGTTAGTGCCGACAAGACACCCACTATCATGGGCATGGGATGGTGCAAGAAGCACGCATAGTGGACGCATATGATTACATGTATCCAGTCGGAGGCGGCCAGTCTTTGACGAGTCCATACCTGAACACGAGCAACGTCTTTTTTTTTTTTGTCAACACGCAGCAGCAACCTGGCCAAAATCGGAAAACAGTATCTTTTCTATATATTTCCTTAAAAAAATGTTTCCTTTTTCCCTTTTCTCTTCATAAAAACCGAGGTTTATGCTTCTAAAGGCAGCGGTCAAATAAAGAAAAAAAAAATCTCGCGAGTTCTCCAGGTCGCAATCAGTAGAGTTGACGATGGAAGGCCGTGATACAACACGGCGCTCAAACTTATCTTGGAGCACTTCTATCCGGGCAGCAGACGCACACTATAGCTAGAACAGGCTTAGCATAGCAACTGTTACGCCCAGAAGGAGCTTGGATGTATGCTCAAACCACCTAAAATGTATGGTATGGGGATATCTGGCAAGATGCCTGAGATATGAGACTAAACTAGGGCATCGCGGTCCGCGGGTTCCGAAGAGCTTAGGCTAAGAGGAAGCTAGGAATCTCGCGATGCGTAACAGCAACCATCTAGACTCCCCCATATAAATTATATATACCCTCGTAGATAGACACAAGTCCTAGCTGTTCTTAATTTGTTATAACGCAGAACACCCAATTAAAGCGTGTATATTTATGCATATATATACGCGCGCTGCGTTGAGAATTTTCTTACTACAGCAAAACCCAATTCATCGCATGGCAAACGGTACAGAGTGTGTGGGAACAAAAGCAGGGGTGATCCATGTCTTCGCGAATTCTTGTTAGCCTAATTCCTTCTGCATGTGGATATCAACATAGATACAATACACCCCTTGTTTGATTTTTTACACCGGTACAAGCCCCGCTGCGCCTCCCTCCTTAGCATCTTGTCTGCAGCTGCTCGCTGGGGGAAAGATAAGGATATGGATCCTTCTAAGAATACCTTTCCTTTCTCCTAGGAGTAGTGATGCCTAATGTACTGCCTATGTCATGACAGTTTCCGATGTTGTAGTTTGATTCGCTCAAACCTCCCTGCGAAGTATCAGCGTATAATCATTCAAGGGATGTATTGTATACAACATTATTTAAGCCTACTAGATAGAACCGGTGCGATCAAAAGGAATGAGGCTATATGAGCACTTGGGCTGATTGTACCAAGGAGAGGTGAGATAAGAAGATAAAACGGAAATTCGAAGCCATAAATACTCTAGAACTTCCCGTCCTCAAATTCTCATCATAGTGCTCTATTACCTATTTTCTCCGAAAACAAACACGACCTACCACGATGAAGGTTACGATTATGCTTGGTGGCCTGCTCCTCACGGCCCTTCAAGTCTCCGCTAGCCCTGTCGATAATGCCAAGGGTCTCGAAGCGAGGGATGAAGTAGGCAGTTGTTGCATTGGATTGTCAGTATTGCCCTTGTTTATTTGGGTGTGTGTGTTGATTTCAGCAAGCGCACTCATGTTTGCAATTCTCATCCTTTTTATTCTTTTACTTGAAAACATCCTAACTATAAAAATAGGACTTACCATGGCAATGGCGAGGGATATTATATCCCAAGAGGCAGGGGTTCATATTCATTTACGGGTCAGAGGGGTGTCATCTATAACGTTCTTCGAGAATTTAAGAATTGTCGTGACTTCCAAATCTCGACGTGGCGTCCAATTCCCAAGGAGGAGATGCCTGTTGTGAAGGAAAGGGTGTGGTGTATGCAATACGCATAGGGGATACTTACTATATCGATGCAAAAGGGAGGCGGATAGTATTGGATAGCCCTGAGGTATCGCGAATGTGGAAAAGAGGCGAGATAAGAACATAAATAAATATATCAAGAACCGCGACTCATGTTCCAGCCCTATCTTCTTCTTCGCAAGATCAGACCCCAAAAATTGTCATGTATGCATTTTCATAGCCCAAGAGGCGGGTGGTCCAAGTGATACGGGCGCTATGCCTGTTGTGCAGGATTCGGATTGTACGAAGCATATCCATAAATAATTGTAGATACAACCGCAGGCCAAATCCTTTTGAAAAAAAAAAAGAGTAAAGCTATGACGACTTTGGCCGATAAACGAGTTAATAAAAAATGTCAATCAACACAATGACAATGATAAAATAATGCACTTTATGCCTTGGCCCTATTTTGTTTTCTCTATCGCCCCTTTTCCCCTATTTTCGTTGGCTTTTTTATAAGCTTTTCCTTCCCTCGTTTCATGAGCTTCTTCACTCGCTATTTCTTTCCCTTTTCGTTACCTTTCAATCTTTGCTAGCTGCTTTTCCTTCTTTCTTTTAGCGTCGCCCCCCCCCCCCCCCCCCCCCCGTTTTTATTCCGCAGCTTTTTCGCCGGCTTCCTCGGCCATCCTCCAGCCACCCCTCGGCTCCCGGGCTTCTTCTTCCCCTTTTTGAAATCATTTTAGGCATTGCACTCACTAAAAAAATGGACCAGGGCAAGGGGAAGCGTGCTGCATTGTCTGAGGAACAATTAAACGTAAAAAAAAAAAGGCTGCGCCCCTCATCCTCCAGCATGAAGTGATGCTGTGTTATAAATACCCTAGAACTTCTTCCCCTGTGCAGAAATTCCGTCCATACGCCTGATTACCTATTTTCTCTCAGGTGCAAAAACAGAGACCACCTACCACAATGAAGTTTACTACCATGCTTGGAGGCCTGCTCTTCACGGTCCTTCAGGTATCGGCTAGCCCCCTTGACGTCGTCGGCACACCTCAAGATCTGACACCTGATGGTCTCGAAGCGAGGGAGAACTTTGGGTATTGTTGCGTTGGAGCGTAAGTATTCTTCTTTTGTTGTATATGTGTGTGTGTGTTTCAATTAGGCAGCGCATATATATGACAAGAATTGTTTATTATTTATATCTTCACTTCACTGAACACGCAACCTATATAATATAGAGTGTCGAACGGTCTGTACGAGGCGTACTATGTTCCAAGGGGCGATGGTAAATATGTATTCAACGGCAAGGCGGGCGCCGTCTTTTATGTTTACAGAAACCGTGTTAATTGTGATGGTTGGATAATTTTCTCAAGTACTGTAACTTTTACGGGCGTTGTACCTATTGTTCAGCCTGCAGACTTTTGTAAGAAGCACGCGTAGTAGATATTTATATAAAAGGATGTTCACTCTTACCGTCTATCGCGTTTCGCGAAAGGGCAAGGGGCAAGTACATAAACGCACTGGACCTGCACTAAGATAGGAGAGGTCTATATATATAAGCGAGTTCCTTCTTTATTTTCTTCAAGTCTTATAGATGAGAATTTACGCACTGTTTTACCCACTGCTTTTCACATACATTTATGTACAGCCGACTGTGAAAGTTTGCTTCAACTTTATACTAGCATTATATCGCTTTTTGTCGTTAAACTCTGCTATATAAAGCAGCCTTATAAGTACATACCTTTGTGTTTTAGAGTCTGGTACGTATTTGGGGTAGGTCCAGTGTGTAATCGGAAAACTCCAGTGCGTTATTTACTTCCCGAAGGGCAAGCAACGCCAAGAAGAAGAAGAAAACAATAATGAGACAGGACCTGGTCCAGCCACAACTATGGTTCTATCTGAAAAGGGGATGCAGACGCAAGAGAAATGTCACGTCCGTCATGGAGCCATGATGTGTTTCCCATCTAATGAAGGATGCTCCAGCCACGTAAAACATACGGGATGGGCATCTCTGGCGGGATGCCTGATATATGAGGCTAGATCCTAAGACATCACCTTCCGCAGGTTCCGAAGAGTTTAGGCTATAAGGGAGCTCGGAAGCCCGCGATCGGCAACAACCAACACCTTGCAAGTTCCGTCCACTGTATGAATAGCTGCACATAAGATCATGTGCGCTCGGATGCCACGGAAAAGCTGACACGAGGACAGAATTATTCGAAGCGGTGTCATGTACAGTAGTAGGGCTTAAAATTATGTAGACACTTTGGCTGAATTCTTTTCCGTCTCTTCCAACGGCTTTTACTGTTGTTTGTAATCATTTTCATTTGTATTATAACGAGGGAAGAAGATAACATACGACGACATCCTCGACGTTGAACTTATAAATACTGTACAACTCTTCTTCAAAATTACGAAATTGCGAAAAAAAAAAAAAACAATCCAAGTTGCATATTTTCTATTCACTTTTTCTTCTCTAAAACAGACACGACCTATCACAATGAAGCTTACTACTATGCTTGGAGGCCTGCTCCTGACGGCCCTTCAGGCATCTGCTAGCCCCCTCGACGTTGTTGGCACACCACAAGAGCTGGCACCTGCTCATAAACTTGAAGCAAGGGATGGATGGTGCTGTGTTGGAGGGTGAGTGTTATTTTCTATTATATATACATACATATGTACGTGCGTGTGTATGTATTAGGCAGATCACAGAGTACATACGCATAGAACAACTATTTTCTTTTCTTTGTTCTATTCCTCTACAGTATTCTAACACTAGAATCATATAGAACTACTAGTGCTGGTGCTGAGGCATATTATGTCCCAAAAGGGGATTCGCCCTATGAATTATCTACTAAGAACGGATGCCGCTTTGACGTACTCCGATCAAACGCTGCCGATTGTTCTGCCTGGCTTTTTACTCCTGATGGGTGCAGCGGCCGAGACTTGGGCCTTACACCTACCGTTCAGGATGCCTCATTTTGTGAGCAGCATGGCGCATAGAGTCAATAAATCTGCAATATTATGAAAATCATTACCATGTACTTTAGTCAGCATTACTAGTTTTGTAAAATACACGAGATATTTAGAAACGAATCTCTATCCCGTACCTTTTTCCCCCTTGCTAGCTGTATCTAGACTGGATGACGCGTACTCGGATGCCACGGAGGGAGCCACAGCGGGGGCTTGAACTAGTGTATACAGAGTGTACTACGTGTGTACATATAAATACTCCATAGGTCTCCTTTTAACATTTTTACTTCCCTTCCGGATGCTAATCAAATCCGTTTATCACTCTCTTGATTTCATAAAAGCAGATACCGCGTAATACTATGAAGTCAATTACTATACTTGGAGGCCTATTCCTTGCGGCTCTTGAGGTGTTCGCAAACCCCCTTGACGTTGTTGGCACACCTCAAGAGGAGATACCGGCTCACGAAGTCGAAGCGAGAGCTGATGCCCCAGCATGGTGTTGCGTCGCAGGGTGAGTGTTTTTTTTTTTAATCATGTGTGTGTGTCTGTTGATTTATTTGCATATATAAATCAAGACTTTCGTCTCATCTTTATATTCTTGAAGTTCAATCCTCTAACTTTCGGTCAAGATCTGGCACAGCGGGTCCTGAGGCATACTATGTCCTTAAAGGCGATACTGATTATGATTTGCATACCAAAAATGGCTGCCGCTTTACTGTCACAAGACAGACTTCCGCTTGTGAGAAGTGGAGATTTCTGCCTCATGGCTGTATAGGACCTGATACTGGTCTTGCCCTCTCCGTCCATTCGGTCGATTTTTGCGACAAGCACCCTGTGGCATGATTTTGATCATTATTGTTACGGGGGGTGACGCCAGCTAGACCACATTGTTAGAAACCATCGGATTAGAGTATCGTTTTGCTGTCGCTTCCTGAGGGGATGATAAATCAAAGCAGCTCTATCCTTACTTCGCCCCGTAATTCTCGAAAGCAAGATCCCGCGTCCTTAGTTAGTAAGAGCGGAGCGGAGTAGGGCTTTACCCGTGTACAAGGAGTGTATTATTTGTATGTAAATACTCTATCTCACTTCTCATAACAAGAAGAATTCCAGACAGATTTTACCAGAGTATATATGCCCGAAAAATGAGAGAGGGAAGAGCGGGGCTTTTGTTGGTGTACGATTCTGGAAGCAGTTTTATCAAGATAAGGACTCTGTGAAACCCTTCGCATAAGTATTTCCCTGACTCATCTGGAATTCTATAACTTACTTTTTTGTTCGTTAAGAAACAATACCACCTAAACACTATGAAGCTTAATACTGTGCTTGGAAGGGTTCCTCCACAGCCCTACAGGCGGGCGCCAACCCTGTTAATTATCGATGGAATGCAAGAGATAAGAACTGATGACTTCGAAGCGAGGGATGGCCTACTGTATTGCTGCGTTGGAGGGGGTGTTATCTTTTCTTTTTCCCTTCTGTGTGCATGTGTGTTTGAGGCTGCGTGTAGCGTTTGATCTTTCATGTTCCGAGTCGAAAGTATGCTAACGATAAAGCAATATGGAAAAATGAGTACTTTAGTACAGCAAAATATTCCAGAAGAGAAAGCAGTGATACCGCTATGGTTGCTGCATCCGGATGCCGCTGGGATGAAGCCGTGTTGATTGTGATGACTGGAGTTTTACTTTATCAGGACGTTGTATGGAAAATGATTTAGGCCTCGAGATTGCTATTCAGCCCGCACGATTGTATGCGCACTTCTCGCTGACATATGCATGTATGCATGTATCTATTTCTTCTTCATGTGATTAGAGAGACATTTATTGAAAGAATCTACAATACAACCCTCGAATAATTTTACACCAATACTTTGCAAGGAGTTGTAAGTCCGATGTCGGAAATGATTATAACGTAGACTGTACATTAGGTATCACTATTCTTAGCAGGAATGATAAGTATCTTTTAGGAGGATCATTACCCCTGCCTTACCCCCCTGTTGGCTATGTTGGTGTGAGATTCTGTAGCAGGAATTCACACACTGCCTCACACACTGCTTACAAATTCATGTGCAACCAACCACATACACGTATTCCCTTTAACTCTATACTCACACATAATGCCTTGTTTATTACTGGAAATTTAGTATCTTGTAGACATTTTATATTTTAGAGCAGCCTTTGAAGCACCTTTACATATAGAGAATATGGGAACGGAACCTGTCCCGTTTTGGTCAGGTCCAGTGCGTTAGTCAAAACTCTAGTGCGATACTTATATCCCCTCCTTATAGGCGACTATTCTCGGCTTGTTGGAAATAAATACTCCGTGGAACCCGCGCAACAAGCAGATCTAACTAGAATTTCCTCACCTGCGTTTTCTTCTTGATTAAAAAAAAAAACAGAAAAACAAAAACGACCACCTCACACCATGAAGCTCAGTACTGTGCTTGGAAGCCTACTCCTCACTGCCCTTCAGGCAGATGCCAGCCCGATTACCAATGGAGAGCAGTCAATTGACATCACACCTAAAGAGGTAATACCTGAGCTCGAAGCGAGGGGTGGCTCGGGATGGTGTTGCGTTGGAGGGTGAGTGCTAGCTTTTTTTCTTCTTTATGCATGTGTGTATTAGGCTGCGCATGACTTGGTATCTCAATACTTGGTTCAAAGTATTCTAACTATCAGGCAAAACAGAGCAAATTATTTTTTTTCCGTCGCAGAATATTGTCCAAGGGCCAGCACCGACACTTCTATGACTTCTGCTTCCGGATGTCGCTGGTCTATTAAAAGAAACCCTAACAATTGCAGTAACTGGGTTATTACTTTGGTGCAAAGTTGTCCTGAAAGTAATGCTGGCCTTGCGGTCAGTATGCAGAGCTGGGATTTCTGTAAGCGCCATGTTGATAATCGCCCTAGGTAATTGTATATATGTATATAATAAAGGGACTGAGCAAGTTTCAGTATAATAGTTGAAATTGTTGTCATGAGAGTAGTGTATTGATTATGACATGTTCTTCATAAAATAAAAAAGATATTCTTAAAAGAGTCTCTGTCCTTAATTTGCCTCCCGATCATTAGCTAGTTATAATGTTACTTCTATCTGCTGAGCTATGAATTAGGGAAGGTGACGAATCTGGTCCTATACCATTTCAAAATTATTTAGCCAATGAATTTTGTAAGAGACTCTATAACAGTCTTCTCCTAAAACATCCTACTATTTATTTATAAAAATAAACACCACCAAGCAATATGAAGCTTACCACTGTGCTTGAAAGCCTGGTGCTCACGGCTCACCGCCCTACAGGCGTTCGCTAGCCCTGTTCTTAATGATGCAGAGCAGTTAATTGAGATTTCACCACATGAGGAAACTCTTGGTCTCAAAGCAAGGAATGGCCCAGGGTGGTGGTGCGTTGGGGGGTGAGTGTTGTTTTTTGTATTCTTGTCTTATGTGCGTCTTTGTGCATGCGTGCGTGCGTATGTGTTTTGGGCAGACCATATATGTAGACATACAATAGACTTCTTATCTTGAATTTCTGAAAGAGCATTCTGACCATGGAACTCTATAGATGGATTCCGAAAATCATTGCAGGAGGATCTGTTGCAAGAGGCAGCGGCTCCTTAAACACTGATTCCAGAAAAGGATGTGTCTGGATGTTACAAAATCAGGCGATAGTTGTGATTCACCGCAAGTTTGAGTTAACGCAGACGTGTCTTAGATGAATTTTGCAAGCGGCTCGTTTAACAAGGGACGCAAACAACGCACTGAAGTTTTAAATGACGCACTAGTTTTCACCAAAGCTAGAAAGTTTATCACGCGGTCGCACACGAAAACTTAAAAAGTCGCGCATATTTGCACAGTCTTCATAAATTCATGTATAGCTGGTTGCTATAATGTTTTTCCATAGAGATATTTACTATAAAATAATCTCTTTGGAAGCCCAGAGGTCATTGGCTTCTTGATCTAGTAAATTCATCTCTTCTAAAGTCGAGATTTTCCGCATGTATTAGCTCTAGAATTACCACGGTTATCCAAGTTGTAAGGCACTATCAAATAAACGATGACATATATAATGAGCCATTTGCAGTTTCGCTGGAATTCTTTTTTATAAATTCGCCTTCAACCAGTATCATTGCTAGGTAGATAATGGTTATTTTATCGCATCTAAAAGCTACAGATCAGGTCTGGTGCGTTATTTGAGACCCCAGTAAATGATGTACCTGTCTCTTGACGCCGATTAAGAAGAGGGACAGAGCCGAGACCAGTTGGGAGTGTTTTGAGCGGTGCTAGATGTTGGATAAAGAAGAAGCGCATGTAAGGCTAGACTAGGGTATCGCAGTCCGCGGTTTCCCAGGAGATTAGGCTAAGAGGAACCAAGGAAGCCCGCGATGGGCAACATATAAATACTCTATAGAGCACTTGGTAGAACACTTCATCAAACATACCTCCCGTCACTACTTTTTTTTTTCTCTTCAGAATAAACAGTGCCTTGCATCACCTGCCACTATGAAGCTCACTACTGTGCTTGGAAGCTTGTTCCTCACAGCCCTACAGGCGGGCGCCAACCCTGTTGACGCCAATGGAAAGCTGGTCGTTGAGCTTTTCACACCTGAAGAGCAGGCATCTAACCTCGAAACAAGAGATGCCCCGACATGGTGTTGCGTTGGAGGGTGAGTCTTATTCATTGATATATACATACCCTCAGCACACACACATACATATATACATATATGTGTGGTTTAAACAATATATATATATAAGTAAAAAAGTTTTATTGCTATGACGTTCAGTTCTAACAATGGAATAATGTAGAGAGAACGATCTAATTGCCCTGGCAAAATATGTCCCAAGAGGCAGCGACGATACTACAATACATACCGACGACGGGTGTATGTGGGACGTTAGAAGAAACCCTGTTAATTGCGACAACTGGACGATTACTATGGTGCGGAGGTGTCCAATAGCTGCCTACGGCGTGGAATTGGCTGTCCAGCCTGCCGAATTTTGCCGAAAATGGGTTCACCCGAGGCCCTAAGCCAGGTGAACCATATTGCTAGAGATTATTGTAGTTGATATCTAGTGTATTAGCTACTCCCTGCTCTGTATAAAATGAGAGAGATGCATGGATATTCTTAAAGAATCTCTATTCTTAGTTCGCCAAACCCATTCCCCGTAAGCATTCGTAGTGGGAAAGCTTGGTCACGTTTGCTCGGCTTCGAATATGGAGCTGAGCGAGGCTTATAACAGTTTAAAATCGTGTCACTGGCGTACTATATGTAAATACTCTACAGTACTCTTCTTATAAACGTATAATGTCTCTTTCCCGCCGGCTTCTTCCCTTTCGAACAAACACCACCCAGCACCATGAAATATACCCACGCGCTCGGAAGTCTGTTCCTTACGGCTCTTCAGGCGTCCGCCAACCCCGTCGACGTCAGCACATCCTCCGAGCTATCGCCTGATACACTTGAAGCGAGAGATGGCACGGATGGCCCGGGCGGCCCGGGATGGTGTTGCGTTGGAGGATGAGCGGTTTTTTCTTTCTTTTTTTTCTTGTCTTATGTGTGTATGTGTGTGCGTACCAGACTATGGACACATAAATGCAGAGACTTTTTATCCTGATGATTTTTATCTACCATGTACTAAGATTAGGAACATCAAGATCCAACGCATCCGGTATCCAGGCATTGTATCTCCTACGAGGCGTGGGCACTCGTGACGTTATTGATTCAAACAAATGCCCATATATTGCTGACAGATTATTTGCTACCAATTGCAATGGCTGGGAAATTTGGCCAAGAGGTTTGTGTATGGCGACTGGTGTGTGCGTTCGGCTAGATGTCATGGATGCGGCCTTTGGAGGAAGCACATCAAATAAGCTAGTGAATCATTCTTGTATTACATTTGTACATGTGTACGTATGTATGTATGTAGGTACGTGATAGTGTGCCATTGCAATGGCGCACGACTCTCGCAGGCAGCTTCACACAAGTGATAAGATATGCGTGGGCTAGCAGGAGAATATGTAGGATCTACGCTACATTCGTTCTCTGCTCCTTCTGAATTGAATAGCCTAAAATCCTCCACAGCCCTGTATACACTAAATTGAGGGATGATGAAAGCATGAATCATTGGTTCTTTTTCTTTTTCTTTTCTCCTTCTTCTGTTTTTCTTTTTTTTTTTTACCAAAAAGAAAATCCTACCTCTCTGACAGTCACACGGCGCGAACTAGGTTTACACAAGGCGTAGTTACAAGGATGTCGAGTTATCAAGATTGGGGCGCCAAATACAAGGTCCCTTGCTTGCATTGCAGTAAGTCATAAAAGCATATACATGTACTTGAGCCTATAATAGAAGTCCTACTATTTTCTACTAGGATCGCAAAGTATAACGCCCATCCTTTATTTATAGCCTATTTCTGGCTGTAGTGAGGTATCTCCGATGACGCGCAGAATGCGCTAGAAATTGGCTTATATTGATGCTATTTCTAACTACGTGTAAATTGTATACAAAGGAAAATATCTGTGAAATGGTGCGCATAGCCGCAGCCCTCGCGTAGCGCGGGATTACGATAATCCGCGCGTTATATGTGATCCACCTACGCGTTCCGGGCAACACACCCCCTAATTAGAGCGTGACTGACTAAGGAAGACCGCTCTAATTACGTAGAAGCAGCGCATACAGTGGTATTTGCGAAAGTGAGGTTGATGTAAGCTGAAGAAAGTGAGGTCATATGTAAAACGTAGATATCACGAATTCCTCCTAATATCTGCAAATTCCTTCTTTTCTTTCTTCTTTATAAGCACCTTTTTTGTTATAATTAGTAATTCTAATCACCACCACCGCTGCCGCCGCTATTATACCTTCTTTAAGGTTAGGGAGGGTCCTTTAGGAGAATGCCTAGCAGGCAGTCCCTTTAGAGGTCTCTTCTAGAATTTCTTTTAATTTTAAAGATTATAGTGCTAACAATCTTCTTGCTCCCTCTACGCCCCCCTTATCGCCCCCCCTATCTCCCCTATCTCCCTCCCTAAGCCTATAGCCCTCTAGAAGGGTTTAGAAGCCTCTCCCTACCTAAGCACATAAAGGTCGTAGGAGCACTGCTCTAAGGACCCCGCCGCAGAGGCAGGAGCGGACAGTAAGTTATAAGGGCGCTCTTTCTTTTCCTTAAAGGACTTTGCTAACCCTTTAAAAGCCGGCTTTACCTGTAATCCACAGTGCACTGCAGCGATTACCCTATTAGGGGTGCGTTAAAGCAGCCGTCATAGGCAAGGGCAATAGCAGAAGATGCTATAAGACTAGGTCTAGCTAGTTTTAGAGATGCTTCTCATGCAAGTTAGGCAATTACTGTTATAATAACTTGCACGCTATGCTAGTTCCCATCACTAAGCAGATGCTAGTAGCGCAGGGTTGCAACCGGAAAGTAAGCTTTCCTCTCCTCTCTACTCTAATTCCACAATAGATGCTAACGCTTTGTTTATTCTAGCTATATAATTAGTGCTGTTAGGCACTAAAGCTGTAAATAAAACTCCTTATAGAACCAGACTCTGTATATAAGGGTTAGCCCTATGTTAGGGCTAATAATGCCGCTAGGGGCTTATTAGCAGCGGAAAGGGAAGCTAAGGTAGCCGCAGTAATAGCTGGCGTGAAGGAAGTTGTTAAAAAATATATATAAAAGCGCTATTAGAGTCTTATTTCTTTAGAGCTAACGCGCACCTTGTGTTATACTTAGTGCTTACTTTCGCTTTTATTATCCTTCTTGCTTTGCTCTTTTACTTTACTTTCTACACTATTACTTGCCTTAGGCAGATCTTATATGCCTTAGCAGCGCTTTTACTGCTTAAGGGGAGGGCTCTTATATATTTTTCAGGGCAATATATCTAGTGCCCCCCCTTTTATATGCCAATGCTATAGCCATGACTGTATGTAAATCATGCGCTTTAAACGCAGCGTTCGATTTTTTAGACTTTGCACTTTTTAGCTCTTTTCTTAAATATAAAGCATGCGTGTGTCTATTAGACCAAGCATTCCTTAGAAGCGTTTAAATTGCTGCTAATTAAGCGCCTTAGTAAATCCGTCTGCAGGCATCTCTGCCGTAGGGAGATAATCAACCTTAAAGCTCCCGCGCTTATATTCCTACTTTAACCATATATTATATATATTAACATAGCGTAGATAAGTGGTAAGTCTCTTGCTCTTATTAAGAATAAGGTATATTATTTGCTAGTTATTGCAGTAAATTACCTAGTCCTTATATATATTAAATCAGATGTCTTTAAAGAGGCGCTGTAGACTAATAGTTTTATATGCGGTTTGCAATAAAGAAAGTAGTTCTACCTCTATTATTAAGGTTATAACTATTGATTAACGCATTGCCTTTTAAATAATAGGTCCTTTAAAGAGTGTAATAAGATATCCCTATAATAAGCGTTGCATACTCTTATTATTAGTAAAGAAAGCATTGCTTGCTATTTAGATTGCTTACATTTCTCCTATACCCCTAAACCCTAGGGTAAGATGTTTAGTAAGGACTAAGTATCTAATTGCTTAGTCTACTACATTTATATGCTCTAGTCCTAGGTTTGTGAGAAATTGCAATAACTTCGCTGCAGCGTACGCTACATTAGGCCTTATTATAATTACAGTATAAAGAATTAACCCTATTTTTTCTTAGTACGCTCTTATAGTCTGCTTATTAGCTTCTCCCTTATACTTACAATACTCTAATGCCGGGATTAGAATAGCAGGGAAAGATCCCTTGCCTACTTAACTAAATTTTTCTCCGATTTTGCTAATATATGCTTTATAGCTTAGGTAAATTTGCTGCTTTTTACGGTTGCAAAGCACCTAAACGCTAAGGAAAAATCACACATTGCCTTTATTATTAAGCTTATAAGCTCCTTTTAGTCCTTAGATTACTTTTTCTACCTTATTAGATTAGTCTTTATAGAAAGCTATAATAATATTATCTACAAAGAATATTAGGAATATATTACGCTCTTTAGTATAGAATAAATAAGGCTCTTCTAGGCATGCTTTAAGCCCTAGTTCTTTAAGCTTTATGCTTAGCTCTTTAAACTATAGTTATAGTAAGTCTTAGAGCCTATATAATGCCTTAAGTAATTCTACGCATTTATTTAATATCTTAAATCCGTCAGGCAGCTTACATATTACTAGTATTAAATTCGCGCTTTGCCTCACGTATAAGAATGCGTTTTTCACGTTAAATTGCCTTATTTCTAAATCAAACCTAGCAACAAGAGCCATAAAAATTCGGAAAGTGTACGCGGCGAGCGTTGCAGCATAGGTATATTCGATTGTGGCCTTTTCTTATAGGTTACCTCTTATATAAATCCAGGCTTTGCATCTCTTAAGAGTTCCCTTTTCGTTAAATTTGTATGTAAAAACCCACTTTAATAGTATTAGCCTTAATTGTGCTTGTAATTGCTTGATTTGCTTCTATATGCCTCTTTCCTTAAGCTTTGTAATCTCCTTATTTATTGCTTTTATCTACTGTTTTTACATTAGATGATTTATAGCTTTATAATAATTCTTTAGAGGCTTTATAAGATCTAACTAATAAATGGTTTTTTATTGGATCTTTTCCTTAAGGTAAGCTCTGCTCTTATTATTACACTAAGCGTTAATCATAGCAAAAACAGTCTTTATACTCTAGTTATTATAGTCTTTATTCTCAAGCTAATTAGGCCTTAGACTTAATATTAATTTCTATAAGTAATTAATAAGGTAATAGTTAGGTCTTCTTTTACGCAAGATATCCTAATTTTAAATGCATCCCTTGCTTTCTAGCTTCTAAAGTTAAGCGCTCTAGCGCTTTATTAGCTATGCCTAAGAGCTCTCTCCTTCTATAGGTTGCTAAAGTATTAATGCGTCTTGCAAGTCTTAGAGAGTAGCTAGTCCTTACTAACTCTAGGACGCTATTATCTAATGTAGTAGCTGCTCTAATTATTAATGTTAAGCATCTGTCTCTACTAATATCTAAGTGGTTATTTTGCCTTCTACAGTAGGTTTATTTTTATTGCCTTTATTCTATGTAAATTGTTCTAGAACTGTAGGATTAACTGGGTTTTAGTAACCCTTATTAACTAAGCTCTATTAGCTCTTATAATTAAAGCTTATAGGAGCCTCTCCTTAATGTATAGTTTACTCTACTCCTACTAAATTAGGCATTGCCTAAGGAGTTTAAAGTCTAAAAGTGTATTTGTAAGCTTTTAGGTGTTTTTTGCTAAAACCCTTTATTAAGAGAGGCGCTTCTACCCCTAAGTTTAAACTCTCTATATATATTTGTTGCGCCCGTGGCAATCGCTCTAGTGGTAATAAAAGGAGGTTAACTTTATTGTTAAGTTCTGTATCTATCTAAAGAGCTTAGAATTAAGCTTTTAGCTTAGGGACTGATTATACCTCTACGCTTTCCTTTCTTAAATTATAGAAGACTTTCTCGTTAAACATTATATTCCTTATTATTATTACCTTCCCTAGTGAGGGGATCTATATATAATAAATTCTTAAAGCTATATAGCCTATAAGGTATCTAATATAGCCTCTAGGGCTTGTCTTAAAATGCTATCTATTCCTATTGGCTTTGCGCTCCCTAAACATTAGAAAAGCGCAGTATCTATATGCGTACAGGCTGCTCTAATCTAGTCTTAGGTCTGCCGTAAGCGCTTATATTAGCAGATAAGCATTATTATAGAACCAACTCTTAAGGACTTTAACAGGCGTTTTCTACTTTAATTGCTGCATTAGACTAATATTATATAGGAAAGCCGCTGCTTGCATGCTTTCTAACTATAGATTTAGTAGGAGCCCTATGCCTTAGAGTATAGTAATAAACTTAGTTATAATTATCTAGTTCGCTCTTTTTGCGTTTCCATTTGGCTTATAAGTGTACAGTAAAGGGCTCTCTAATTCTATGCCTTTAAATTATGCCTATACTTAGAATGCCATATAGCCTTGCTCTAAAATCACTGCTCTCTTGTTATCCTGCCTATATCTTATAATTAAGAGTCTAAACTACCTTAACACCTACTATTTAAAGTAAACTAATATATTAAATATGGACTTAAGGGTTTTATTAGGGAGCGCGTATACCTATATTATCTTACTATACTTATCCTTAAAGATAAGCAGCTATCTTATACTATTAAAGCTCTCTAGATAATCTTAAAGATCCTAGTAAACCCTCTAGAAAGGTCTTAGAGACTGCCTTTCTAATTACTATTAAGAGATTATACGTTTTGCGTATATAAGCGCATATGCTTCACAATCTTTACACTCCATTCCTTAAATTCACACACCTCTTGCATACAAAGCTAGCTTACTTAAAGCGTCTTTGCCAAGGTGGCTAGAGCAAAGATACTAAATCTCTTCTTTATTAGTACATAGCAAGCTTAGGTCTCTACTAGGATGCTAGCGCTGTAAGCTTTATATATATATATTATATAATCTTATTATAGAAAACACAACTAAAGGGGAGCATAAAGTTACCTTTAAGGGGATTTTTAAATAGTTATAATAAGGCTTATATTTAAGGAATATAATATTAAACTTTCTAATAAGGTTTACTAGCACTACACTTTATTCTATAGGTTTAAAGCATAAAGTGCTATTAAATTCACAATACTATACGCCCTTTTTTATTAGACAGCTCTCCAATATAATATTTATATAAAATCCCTCAACAACCACAACATCCGTTAATATAAGGTCTTCCGTTTAAGCACTGTTTTTACCGTTTAAAATCTTCCTAAGCATATAAGTCCCTCTTCTACTAATCTAGAAAGAGGTTATGCTAGCCTTAAGATAGTTATTTTTAGTGGTTTTAAACGTTCTAGGCTTAAGTAGGTTAACGCTATTAACTATATACATTACTCCGCAGTTATTAAAAAGAGTGCTCTTTAATAGTATATGCTCCTTACGCTCTAGGGTTATAAAGACTGCCTTTAGTGGTTCTTCTACGCTAACTAAGTTAGGGTTAAGAATTACTACTAATATTTCTCTAGGGAAGCCTTCTTTAGGTAGCTATAAGGCTCTCTTAGCCTATCCATTTTTCTTAATATTAGCACAGAGAGTCTCCCACTAAGAGCTCTTATAGCTTTATTTAGCCTTATTAAGATTATCTTTTATTAGCTTATAATAGAGGTTAGTTTCTTTCCCTATAATAGCTTAGTATAGAACCTTGCATTCTCTTAGCTTCTAAGCGTGCCTTCTAGTTATTTTTCTATACAGATAATCATAGCTCTTTATTCCCTTCTTAGTCTCGCTCTTATTCTTATTATTAAAGCATACGCTAAGTGTGGCGTAGACTCCTTTTCCAGCCAATATCTTAAAGGTCTAAGTTGCCTTACGGTATCTTACGAATTCATTAGCAATGCTCTATAGCGTTATCTCTTTAGGAAGAGAGTTAAAGTATTTAATAAGTTTAATAAGCTTTGCTCTTACCTAGAAAGGCTTAAAGCGCGTTCTAACTACTTAAAGGAAATCGCAGATTACATTTAGTCCTTAGACCTTATTAATATTGTTCTACAATGCTTATTAATAGAGTGTATTCTATAATTCAATCCAGCGGTTAGGTTGCGTATTTATACGTTTAGCTTTCTAAAGCAGTGCAAGGTAGTGCATTGCTATCTCTACTCTTATAATTATATCTCCTAGTGAGAATCTTGCCTTAAGATGCTTAATAATCCTTCTTAAGGGAATTTCTCCCTTTTTAAGGTTACCTTATAGAGAATCTAATACTATAGAATATACATTTAGTTTAATAAAGCTAGCGATTTAAGTATAAAGAGCTTAATCTTTTCTTTCCTACTCTTTATATTTATAGAAAGAAATCTTCTATTTATATCTATAGTACTGGATAGCTTTATTAATAGTGAATTCGCGCTCTTTTATAGAGTGCTTTATAATAAATTAAATAAATTCTTTTTCTATAGCAGCTCTTAGCTTCTTAGGGAGGTTTAATTTCTTTTCTAGAAGAGTAGGGTTAACCTTATCCTAAATTATCTGCCTTTAAGCCACTACTTTAAGCGCTTTAAACCAGTTATTCTAATGCTCTATAGAGGTAAGCTTCTTAGCTAGAACTAGAATCTAAAGATTTATAATAGAAGTTATCTTTACCGTTAAAAAGAGAATAAAAAGAGATTTAAATATATATATTTAATAATATAGGCACATAGCATTAGTTATAGGGAGTCTTATTAACTTCCTCCTAGGCTTATAACTAACGCGTAGAATGCGCTAGAAATTAGCTTATATTAATGCTATTTCTAACTACGTGTAAATTGTATACAAAGGAAAATATCTGTGAAATGGTGCGCACAGCCGCAGCCCTCGCGTAGCGTGGGATTATGATAATCCGCGCGTTATATGTGATCCACCTATGCGTTCTAGGCAACACACCCCCTAATTAGAGCGTGACTAACTAAGGAAGACCGCTCTAATTGCATAGAAGCAGCGCGTACGGTAGTATTTGCAAAAGTAAGGTTAATATAAGCTAAAGAAAGTAAGGTTACGTATAAAACATAGATATTATAAATTCCTCCTAATATCTACGAATTCCTTCTTTTCTTTCTTCTTTATAAGCACCTTTTTCGTTGTAATTAGTAATTCTAATCACTACCACTACTACCACTGCTATTATACCTTCTTTAAGGTTAGGGAGGGTCCTTCGGAAGGATGCCTAATAGGCAGTCCCTCTAGAGGTCTCCTCTAGAATTTCTTTTAATTTTAAAGATTATAGTGCTAATAATCTTCTTACTCCCCTTACGCCCCCCTTATTGCCCCCCCTATTTCCCTTATCTCCCTCCCTAAGCCTATAGCCCTTTAGAAAGGTTTAGAAGCCTCTCCCTACCTAAGTATATAGAGGTTATAGAAGCACTGCTCTAAGGACCCTACTGTAAAGGCAGGAGCGAATAATAAGTCTTAAAGGCACTCTTTCTTTTCTTTAAAGGACTTTATTAACCCTTTAAAAGCTAGCTTTACCTATAATCTATAGTGCACTATAGCAATTACCCTATTAGGGGTGCATTAAAGTAGCTATTATAGGTAAGGGCAATAGTGAAAGATACTATAAGACTAGGTCTAGCTAGTCTTAGAGATACTTCTTATATAAGTTAGGTAATTACTATTATAATAACTTACACGCTATGCTAGTTTCTATTACTAAGTAAATGCTAGTAGCGTAGGGTTATAACTAGAAGGTAAGCTTTCCTCCTCCCTCTGCCCTACTTTTATAATAAATACTAACGTTTTTGCTTATTTTAGCTATATAATTAGTGCTATTAGGCACTAAAGCTATAAATAAAACTCCTTATAGAACCAGACTCTATATATAAGAGTTAGCCCTATATTAGGGCTAATAATGCTGCCAGGGGCTTATTAGCAGCAGAAAGGGAAGCTAAGGTAGCTGCAGTAATAGCTAGCGTAAAGGAAGTTATTAAAAAATATATATAAAAGCGCTGTTAGAGTCTTATTTCTTTAGAGCTAATGCATACCTTATATTATACTTAGTGCTTACTTTTGCTTTTATTATCCTTCTTACTTTACTCTTTTGCTTTACTTTCTACGCTATTGCTTGCCTTAGGCAGATCTTATTTGCCTTAGTAGCGCCTTTACTACTTAAGAGAAGGGCTTTTATATATTTTTTAGGGCAATATATCTAGTGCCCCCCCTTTTATATACCAATGCTGTAGCCGTAACTATACATAAATTATGCGTTTTAAACGTTATATAAACATAGCGTTTAATTTTTTAGACTTTGCACTTTTTAGCTCTTTTCTTAAATATAAAGCGTGCATATATCTATTAGACTAAGCATTCCTTAGAAGCATTTAAATTACTGCTAATTAAGTGCCTTTATAAATCCGTCTGTAGGCATCTCTGCTATAGGGAGATAATTAACCTTAAAGCTCCTATGCTTATATTCCTACTTTAACTATATATTATATATATTAATATAGCGCAGATAAGTAGTAAGTCTCTTGCTCTTATTAAGAATAAGGCATATTATTTACTAGTTATTATAATAAATTACCCAGTCCTTATATATATTAAATCGGATATCTTTAAAGAGGCACTATAGACTAATGGTTTTACATGCGGTTTGCAATAAAGAGAGCAGTTTTACCTCTATTATTAAGGTTATAACTATTAATTAACACATTGCCTTCTAAATAATAGGTCCTCTAAAGAGTATAATAAGATATCCCTATAATAAGTATTGCATACTTTTATTATTAGTAAAGGAAGCATTGCTTGCTATTTAAATTACTTATATTTCTCCCACACCCCTAAACCCTAGGGCGAGATATTTAGTAAGGACTAAGTATCTAATCGCTTAGTCTGCTGCATTTATATACTCTAGTCCTAGGTTTATAAGAAACTATAATAACTTTACTATAGCGTATGCTATGTTAGGCCTTATTATAATTATAGTGTAAAGAATTAACCCTATTTTTTTTTAGTACGCTCTTATAGTCTGCTTATTAGCTTCTCCCTTACGCTTACAATACTTTAATGCCGGGATTGGAATGGTAGGGAAAGATCCCTCGCCTGCTTAACTAAATTTTTCTCTAATTTTGCTAATATATACTTTATAGCTTAGGTAAATTTGCCGCTTTTTACAGTTATAAAGCACCTAAACGCCTAGGAAAAATTGCACATTGCCTTTATTATTAAGCTTATAAGCTCCTTTTAGTCCTTAGATTACTTTTTCTACCTTATTAAATTAGTCTTTATAAAAAGCTATAATAATATTATCTACAAAAAACATTAGGAATACATTACGCTCTTTAGTATAAAATAAATAAAGCTCTTTTAAGTATACTTTAAGCCCTAGTTCTTTAAGCTTTATACTTAGCTCTTTAAACTATAGTTATAGTAAGTCTTAGAGCCTATATAACGCCTTAAGTAATTCTATGCATTTATCTAATATCTTAAATCCATTAGGCAGCTTACATATTACTAGTATTAAAGTTGCGCTTTACCTTATATATAAGAACGTGTTTTTTACGTTAAATTGCCTTATTTCTAAATTAAACCTAGCAATAAAAGCTATAAAAATTTAGAAGGTATGCGTAGTAAGCGTTGCAGCGTAGGTATGTTTAATTATAGCCTTTTCTTATAGGTCTCCTCTTACATAGATCTAGGCTTTATATTTCTTAAGAGTTCCCTTTTTATTAAATTTATATATAAAAACCCACTTTAATAGTATTAGCCTTAATTATGCTTATAATTGCTTAATTTGCTTCT
>SRPU01000269.1:0-24564 GCA_018360185.1 Claviceps lovelessii
GAAAAAAAAAAAAAAAAAAAAAAAAAAAAAAAAAAAACTAACTCCAAATTCCGAACATGCTGCTCCTCCAACTGCACATCCAGCTTGTCATGGCTGTAGAAAAAATCCCTCACATCAGGCGAAAGCTGCTCTAGGTACTTCTTTTCCGCCTCAGACGGCTCAACATGGTAGCTATTATGCGACCCAATGACCTGGATCTGGTTCATGCGAAGGCCGTCGCCCCAGACGAGCCCCTTTTTGCCGCGGTAGTCGGCGGCGCATGCTGTGCCAGCGACGACGAGGGCGAGAAGAGCGTGCGTGAGGGTCTTGAAGGAGATGGAGTGGTCAGTATGTGAGACGGAGGAGGAGGAGGAGGCTGGCTCATGGAATGCTGTCGCCATTCATGTGTTGAGGAGGGGACGTGAGAGAAGAGACGAAATAAAAAAAGAAGACGCTATCCGATGACGTACCATGCTGGGTGTATTCTCTCTTTTTTTGTCTCTCCAGTTTTTACACAATTCGTCCAGTCCTCGACGTTGACGCAGTCGTTGGCCACCACTCAGTCCTATCGAACGCTTTACCGGATCCCCGGGCTGCCGGGTGACTGATCGAGTCGAAAAAATAAATAAAACAATAAAAATAAACCGTCGCATGTGGCACCATCCGCCTCCTCCCGGCGCCAGCGTCGAAGAGCCCGTGCCAGACGTCAAAAGGGAAACTGCACGCAGTGGATGTTCCTTCCTGCAGCCAAACAGTCAAGGGTGTCTGGGCCACTGCTCATTGGACCGTTCTTTAGGACTGGAACCCCACCCGTGAAGCCAACAGTCTGCGCTAAGCACCCGAGGCGAGGCCAATCAACCACGACGACCCACGAGAGGCTCAATCGACGGTCGGGGTAGAAAGGAACAGGAAGCAACGGCACAGTTTCTACAACAGCTAGCTCACCGCCAAACAACCCGCCCATAAATATTCCATCGACGTTCCCTTCCTCCATCCCCTCCATACCTTTGCGGCTCCCAGCCCCCAGCCCCCCTCGCGGGCACCATAATCGCTCAATGCTTCATTGCAAACAGGCGTAATGATGTGGACACGTCACAGACGACTAGGTTTACCGCGTTCGGGTTCGAAACTCGTACAAGGTTTGCCCTTTGCTCGCGCGTCAGATCCTGATAGTCTACACACTACACACGCCTACACTACAACGCCTAGATTTCCAGCATTACTGTACAAGTTCCTCCATCATACATGGTTTCCTTTCCGCCAGCCAGGACATGACGCGCCTTTTTCTCTCCTCTGCCCAAGCGGCAACTGCTTGTTAATGCTCCAATTTGCTGCTTATCCTGCGCGGGCGACCACTTCGCCGGAGACCCGACATATCGGCCATTGCATCTCCTTCGCCCTCGACATGAACGACGACAGTGTCTTGTATTGCCTTGACACTCTTCTTGCCGCTCTTGCCGCTCCTCTTGCCACGCTGCAGACTCCTGCCCCTCTCAGGCTCGCTAGCGTCTCCTTCCGTCTCCTTTGGCTCCAATCTGCATTTTCTGCCCCGCGCTTTGCGTTCGTCACTCGTCGTCAGGAATCGGTGCACAAGTCTGTGATCCAACACTCGCTCTTCCTTATCCCAGGGCCCGGCCTTGTCCGTCTTGGGCCACATGTATCCGTATAGTTTGGAATGTCGCTCGCATCGTGGGCAAGACGCCCTCGTGAAATAGGCATTTTGCTGTACGAAATAGTCGTTGCAAACTGTACATTGAATCCATGCCATGTCGGGCTCCGCCAACAGCAGTGGTGTCAGAACGTAATCTCCTGGCGTGCGGACTCTTGTTTGGGGTGATGCTTGCTTCTTCACGAGCTCGCACCGCCGTCCCTTTTCTTTTCTGCAATCTCGTCCATTGGTCGCGGCTGCAGCTTCGGGTTCGGGTTCGGGTTCGCCCACGGCTTCGATGCTCGCAGCAATTCTGACCATGGATCCTGACTCGGTCGGGCTCGGCATGTTCAGAATAGCTGAAATGGACATACTGGTGGCGCTGCCTGCAGCGGATCGTGATGAATTCGTCGATCCCTTTTGTGAGAGGCGTGGTGATTCCAGATGATGGATACTCTCCGGTGACAACGGAGCAGCCACGGTACCAATCGAGTGGCTACGCCTGGGCTCGTTGACAGCCCCTCTCGTCCTCTGTCTCGATCTCTTGATCGGTGTTTGGGCAAAGGGCTCAGGCGTTTCCTTTTCGGGTGACGTGACGTCTGTTTCAGTAGCCTCTCCATGACCTGACGACGAGGTACTACTGCTCACTGAGCTGCCTCGGGAAGATGACACAAGTGAGTCGGGAACAGGGACGATTGTATTCCGAAGTCTTTTCGCTGGAGTACCAGGTGGTGTGGCCAGGGCATCACTCGGACGCTTTCGGCCTTTCGGTTCATGGGCGGGCACTGGTGATGCTGATGCTGCTGCCGCGGCTGTTGAATTTTGGGCATAACCAAGCCGCGAGCTTTTCGGTCGGGTTCGCATCACTCGTGGCCGAATACCAGGAGTGACCGAGGGAGTGCGTGATCCTCCAATGCTGTCTTCCCGGCGACGCCGTCGCAAAGAGTACATGTCACTCCTCTCATTCTCCAGGCTTGTCTGAATCGCTGCTGCTGATGTAGCACCTTTTGCAGACTCCCAGCCATTTTTTAGACCTCTTTCGCAAGTCCTACACAGACATTCGCAGTTGTTGTCTCCAAAGTAATTGTCTCCGTAAGTAACGGTGATCTCCTCACCCGCCTCTATGGGCCGCACAGCAACGATTTCGATCCCTGCATGACCAGTCGTCATCAGTCTGGCGTTCGCATCGCAGTCGTGGTTGGCAAAGCGCGCGGGTCCCATGAACAAGCTTGTGCTCTTGCTCCTCGAGCTAACAACGATGCTGAAGTCCTTTTTGCGCACCGATATCTCCTGCTCCTCCTCTGGTGTGATGACGACTTGAATGCCGGACAGATACTTGATCGATTCATTGCGCTTGATGTATCGTCTCGCTGTAATGCTCGCTTCATGAGAAATAATCGTGTATCGGTTGGTAGAGCTGACTTCCCAGGCACAGTCGGGCAAGTAAATCTGCACATATCTGTGCAGGTGTCGCTGAAAGTCATCTTTTTCCTTGGCGGTCTTGAGGCTGTTGAAAAATCTTTTCAACCCATCCGTAGCAAGTAACCTCCTCTCGGCGGCGGCCAGGTCTTTGCAGAGAACGACTTCTTCCCGGATGATCTGGCTGATCATGTCCTCCGATAAACCTCGCGAAGCATGGTACGATGGCCGATTTTTGGGCACAGTCGTCCAGTAATAGACATGGTCGACCAGCGCGTCGGTCAAAATGTCATCGTATGCCGACAATTGCGCCAGAGTGAGCCGATGTTTCATCGGTGTTGTGATCTTGGGCGCAGGCATGGCTGTGCTGTGCGGAGTCCGATTGCATACAGCTCAAAGCACAGGTGAAGAAGTTGTATGTAAGATGTATGTATGTTGTTGGCAGATGCAAACGGCCACTCAGCCGGCTATCTAGAACGTAAGTATCTACTAGCTGAGAAAGTGTGCCGAGGTTTGCCGCAGGCGGGTCGTCACAGCCAGGTGTGTCAGGACTCAGGACTGCTCACAAAGTGTTTTTGCCCGAGATTCGAATGAGTTGGGCATGGGCAGGCTGCAGTCAGTCCTCTGGAGTCTGGATTTCACCTCTCGGTCCTGCTCGTGAGCAACACGAAGCTACAACGTGAGCCGCTTGGCGCGTGGCTAGGACTTGGGGACTTTCAGCTCGCAAAGGCGCAACCCCCTTTCCCTCGCAACGTCATTACCCTCAAGAGAGGAACCGAATCTTGTTGTGAACGGCTGTCTACCTACTAGGTAGGTAGGTACCTCGTGGTCAGACACTGAACGCACTTGACGAGGGAAAAAATAGAACGGGAACGTGTTTACAAGGAAAAATAAAGGGGGTGACAGCCTGGTTGCTTGCTACTCGGAGACGATGAGAAGTGAGGAAAAATGAAGAAGGAGCATCTTCTGGCTGGGTCTTTCCCTCTCAAACCCTCAAACCATCCCAACCGGCGACCGCCCCCTTCCCCAGTTGAGGAGCGGCGTGGAACCCAGCAATGGATTCAAGACGACTGAGACCGCCCAGCCCCCTAAAAGAAAACCGCTGGCCGGGCGACCGCCAGGGGATGCTGAGCCCTGCATGTTGGCCAGTGCAGCACAAGGCACAAGCCAAGCAGCACGCCACCAAAACGTGACACGGCACGTGACCCTCGTCCTCCTTCGCAAAAGTATCACGGCCAATCCAGAGCTATCGGCATCTTTTGCACTTCGCGACGAAAGCCAGAAGCTATTGCGTCGGTGACCAGTCCGCCAACATGATTCAATTGAAGGTGTGCCTTTCACAAACTTGCCTCCCCATCATTCATGTGAAAATACCAAGGCTGACCGTCTCACAGACGATGCTGAATTGCATCGATAATTCCGGTGCGGCCCTTGTAGAATGCGCCTTGGTCATCGGCCAGAAGCGTCATGCTCGTATTGGTAAGCTGCGCCATTCCACATGTGCAAGCCCCCCAAACTGCGTTCCTGGAACCGCCTTCTGTGTCCTAACTAGAAGCTTTTCCCCTTCTAGGTGATCGCATCGTCGTCGTCGTTCAGGAACAAAGAGGCGCATCCTCCTCCGGTATGGCAGGCATCTCTGCTTCGGCCAAAGTCAAGCGCGGCGATATCCGACACGCTGTCGTCGTACGCACGAGGTATCCCACGCAAAGACGCGACGGGTCGGTGGTCAAGTTCGATGATAATGCTTGCGTACTACTAAACAAGTCTGGAGATCCGGTCGGTTCGCGAATCAATGGTGCTGTTGGAGCGGAACTGAAAAGAAAGAAGTGGAGCAAGATCTTGTCCATGGCTCCCATGCAGGCGTAGTCAAGATTGATTTCCCAACCAATATTTGAGTTTGTCTGGATGCAGTAGGAGTCAAGGCAGATGTTAAGTGAGAAGTTGGGAGGCATCCCATGGAAATGCAGCCGAGAGCGACGAGACCCCCCCCCTTGTGGCAGAGGAAACAATGTATAATTAGGAAATGGCATTTGCGAGGCGTTTAGACAAGGGTACGAGGCTTATTTTGAAATATCACAACTTTAGAAAGGTGTTTTTTTTTTTTTTTTTTGCTCGTTGTTTTTTTTTTTCTTAAGAATATCTATCTCGAAGACCAATCCCTAAAATTGTTCATCGGTTTTTTTTTGTCGAGCCGAACCTAGTTCTAAACAAGAAAAGAATACAACCCCCCAACTTTTTTTTCTTCTTCGACAACGGTCTGTTAATGATGGACTTGGCATCGAAACCTATCCATCCAACTGAACCTTTGCAGGCCAAACACTTCGTCCTACAAACAGTAAAAGCGATGCGTCTTAACAAATACCAAGCAGAACGAAAAAAGCCTCCCCGAAACGCCGCTTGTACATATGCATAGTACAAGAAGAAAAAGAACCAAAAACAAAAAACATCCCCCCGATAACTGGAACCATCTTTGAATGGTACACCACCAGCAGTAATCGTAAAGTCGGCCCTGGGACTTTCGGGTATCATAATTCGTAAACCACTGCTAGCCAAAAATATGACCGCATTCGCAGCAAACATAAAACAGTTTCTTTGCCATCCAGCCACGTTAGTCTGCTGCATTTCGTATCCACTATATGCCATGTCTCTAAGCCAAAGGACAGTGAGAATGAGGATGGCTTACCATGCCAGTCTCGGCACTCCGCTCCTGAGACTGGAAAAATACGGCCTCTTCGTGGCTGCACCTGGGACACGTCTTGTTCGAGCGAGGAAGCTATAACCAAGAAAGACAGAAACAGGAATCATGTCAGCCAGCAGGTTCAAATGCGAGGACCAATGAGTTCCAGCACAAAGAAAACACGCATCTGCTGCAACTGCTCGCCATTTTCAAAGGATATCAAGAATCGTTGACCCGTCTTCCCAAAAAAATAGTTGCCCAGAGAAAGAAGAGCCGTTGGCTCGAGGACCGTAAATGCAGCAAAAGCAAAGCAGAATCAAGACACAAGTCCATTATGCGGCGGCCATCATGGCACCGTCGTCGGCGAAATCCAGTCCATCAGTTGAGTCGGACAGCGGCTCGCTCATGCATGGACTAGAAGGGCTAGCACCATCATCGCTGATAGAGTCCATGGGCTCTTCGTCGTACTCATCGAATGGATCTTCGAATTCGGCCCAGGGGAGGATCATCTGACAAAGCCCCCTACTTTCCTTGTGCTGTTTCCTTCCCGACTGCATCTCTCGAGTGCCAGCCAAGTGTGTCGCCAATTCACCACACATGTCGCAAAGAATGACAACCCCACAACATAAGCAAATGAAGACTGGAGCCTGACTAACCGTCGGATCAGATCCAACATCCTGGGTCACACCAGCAGTTTCGCCGGCAGAGTTATTCAGGACATTGCGGAAGACGCAGGTGGACTGTGCCTCCTCGGTGTACTGGCAAGTTCGGCAGGTAAATTGCAGCTTGTGAGCGTCTTCGTCCTCCTTGGGATATAACATGTTGGAACATTCGGAGCAAAAGCGGAAGGTAATCTGTTCGAGCTTCTTGGAGCTGGAGCCCTCGTAGGACGTGGTTGACTGCGGGGTGGCCATGAGTGTGATGGGTTCCTTCTGCTCTCTTGCGTAAGATGAAAGGAGGTAGTGTGCTAATAGTGTTGAGAAGTATGTGCTACTTGTTTGATGCAAATGATAAAAGTTCTGGTCGGCGGATAATAAAAGAAGAGAACGCGATAGCCACGTCGCAGCTACTGGGAGTGTATATTGTCGCGACGGGGAATGATACGTTGCGGGAGTTTGTCGTGTTGCTCTTCGAAATGAGTTGTGCCGGATGCTTTGTCGATGGAAGATGGGGAAGGAGGGCGCGAGGAGGGAATAACAGGAAGGCGAGGTGCAGTCAGTCTCCCGACGAAATGGAGACTGGACAGTGGAAGGCGGCCTGAATGTGGGGCTGAAGTTTATTTCCAAGCCACACGCACACATTTGGGGACCACAAGGCAGACACCATTTTGGCCTCAGCATTTTGGCCTCACGACTTGTCGCATGGTCCATGATTGACGACCAGGCACATATCCGGTTTCCACGACAGGTTGCAGTCCACAGGCTATCCCAGGCCTCTTTCTTTTTTCCTCTTTCTTTTTTCTTTTTTCTTTTTTCTTTTTTCCTTTTTCCTTTTTCTTTTTTCTTTTTTTTTTCTTTTTTTTCTTTTTTCTTTTATTCATTTTTATTTTTTTTTATTTTTTCTGGCCCAAGCTCGGCACGGAAGTTTAGCAGTGTGCATAAACTGCATCAACATCGTCCGAGATGCCGGAAAACGCTAGAACAAGGCAGATGACCTCTCCCCTCCACTCGCCGTGTCTAGTGGGCGCCGTGGCACCATGGCACCATGGCACCATGGCACCTTGGCCCCATGGCATCGTGGCACCACGACACGATACCCAACAAGTCAAAGAAAGCTCCCCTGGTTTCTACCCAGGCCTAGACGCCAAGGCCGGCCTACTCCCGGAGCTCATGGCCATTTTCTTCGATAACGACTGTGACCGTTGCAGAAAAGGGAAAGTGCCGCGAGACAGAACATGTCGTGCATCGATTCATGTACAATGTGCCTGAAAATGTCACGCTCGTGATCAATATAACGGGACGCCGTGCTGATGGGAGCCATGATGAAGGGACGGAGGGGTTACTGGAGCGCGGGAAGGGCAAATGTGGAAATGCCAGCAAAGGCGAAGTGATGTGTGCTGCTGGCTAATCTGACCCACTCGTCGCACCTGCCTCCTGCCTCCTGCCTCCTGCCTGCTGAATTGCCGCCAGAGTCGAGGTCACAGGTCCAGCCACCGGCCTGCTGCGCCTCATTGGCCGGCTCGCCCTCGCAACGCGCAGCCGCACGTCATCCCCACCCCACCTCCGCCTTGTCTGGATTTGGCCATCGTTGTCGTGCGGCGGCGGAAAGCTCATTGCGTTGCGCCGCCCCCCTCCTCGGCGTCTTTGCTGTGCTTGTGCTTGACAACTGGCCAACATCCTCGATCCCGGATCCCAACTTGCATCCGCCAGAACAGACACAGACACTCCCTCGAACAGACCGGACCTACACCTCGCGGCCAACAACCCTGTGACGACGACGCGGCTGTTCAACTGTGACGCAGTCTTGTTCACGAAGCTTGTGTCATATAAACCTAAACCATCTTCAATCTCCTCCGACCACTTACTTCTTAACCAGCTTCACTTTCGCGTCGACGACAGCTGGCTCTCGAGACAACCTCAACTCTCCCCCTCTCTTCTTAGCCTCTTTGAACCTCCTCTGCCCTCTCTTCAATATGGTACGTCCTGTTTCCTATCCTCCCACGTCGCGAAACTCGCAGCCAGTCTCTGAAGCAGCCCTCATTGCCCTGCGTGGCGCCGCGCTCAGTATAGTTATGGCACGCATGTTCTCTGCCTTGCTCTCATGTCCTCACCGTTTCAAGTCTCTCCTCTTCCAAATATTGCCTAGACGAAAGTGCCAGTGGCTCAATGCTCGACTAACGTCTCGTTCTTTGTGTGTTCTGCACATTCCAGGCGGATACTGGTCTCCCTCCCAACTGGGAAGTGCGCCACTCCAACTCCAAAAACCTCCCTTACTACTTCAACGCTGTTGAGAAGGTCTCCCGGTGGGAACCTCCGCA
Organism: Claviceps lovelessii; assembly: GCA_018360185.1. NCBI lineage: Eukaryota > Fungi > Ascomycota > Sordariomycetes > Hypocreales > Clavicipitaceae > Claviceps > Claviceps lovelessii. Next base: position 8,701 of record SRPU01000269.1, read on the forward strand.
AGGCACCGATACGGAAAAGCTCAAGACCTACATGGGTGCGCATCATAGTGCGGGCTCACGCCCATCTGCCGTCCCCAGTGTTGCCGAGGGCAAGATTCGCGCAGCCCACTTGTTGGTGAAGCACAAGGACAGCAGACGTCCCAGTAGCTGGCGAGAGGTAATATATACGCCCTTTGACGTCGGCATCGCCACTGTTCTATGGGCGACATGACTATTGGAGAGGGGTTGGGGGGGGGGGGGGGGGGGGGGGGGGGGGGGGGGGGGGGGGAGGTGTTTCCACGCGCTTGTTGAGCATGACTAACGCGGCTGTGACCAAAACATGTAGTCCGAGATCACACGTACCAAGGATGAAGCCATGGAAATCATCAAGGCCCACGAGCAAAAAATCAAGTCTGGAACCATTACCTTGGGAGACTTGGCGCCAACCGAGTCCGACTGCTCTTCTGCTCGCAAGCGCGGCGATCTTGGGTATTTCGGTCGTGGTGATATGCAGAAGGAGTTTGAGGATGCCGCCTTCGCGCTGCGGCCGGGTGAGATGAGTGGGGTTGTTCAAACAGCCAGTGGGTTGCATTTGATTGAGAGGTACAGTGATGCAATCACAACCAACTTGATGCTCGACTGATCTTTGTTTTCCCCTTCTGCCCTTGAGTCTAGAGTGCGCCGATTAGATCGGACAAGAAGCTGACATGTGGCGCTAGATTGGAATAAAAGCAAAGTCACCCCGAAGAATGGTGTCCGAGACTTGTTCAACACCAACGGCCTATACAGCAAGCCGGCGACGACATGTATAAAATTATGAGAAAAGAAGAAGAGAGAAAAAATATATATACACATGCAGTGACCAGTTATACGGCAGACAGAAAAGCTTGATCTTGTTGGATGGCATTACCATGTCTTTTCATGTTCAATGATAGTCTCTCTTGGCGTTATGTACCATGTTCATAGCCTCTATGATTATGTCTTGTCTGCGGAAACTTTACTCGCTAGCTTATTATACTTTTTTTTTTGTAGCTTGTCTGCTGATGTCGTCTTCTATGGACAGTTTTTATCCACATTCATTCATTGCATTCGTTACATTCATGCTCTGTTTGATCAATCAAGCCACCTTGCAGGAGAAGGGCCATCTTGAGAAAGGGACCACCAAGCGGGAATAGGTGCTTTTTGCGCCGCAGTGTCTACTGTCCCCGTATACAGCCCCCGTCACTTCAAAACATGAAAGAAATAAAATGAGACCACAACTCAGTCGAAAAGATGGCACCCGCTAGCTCATCGCGAAGCCAGTCCTAATACCACGCCCTTGAAGGGCTCCAGCGTCGTGAAGGCGACTGTCATGACCCCAAAGATGGTCATGGATAACACGGCATACGGCGCGGCGCGACTCTGAACCTCATACAAGTACGACACGCCCATGGCAGCGCCGTTGATGCCAATGGCCGTGCCAGCCGCGACCGTCATGACATCATCCGTCTTTGCATCCAGTTTTTCCTGGTCCTTGGTGTCGACGGACCGATCCGAGGCCGGAATGGACAGCTTTTCGAGGAGGATCGGATACAGGAGCTGGCCGATGATGCCGTTGCTGACCACGAGCGTCGCATTCAGAGCCAAGTTCCCCCCCAGGGTCTTGACCGCCGGCTTGGCCAGCGCCAAGGTCGTGCTTCGGGCGGCAAAGGCCAGTGCTTCCGGTCCATCCAGACCCAGTCTCGACGCGAGCAGCACCGGCAGGAAGACGTTCCCGACGGCCGCGACGGAGCAGAAGACGAAGATGACGAGGCCGGCCGAGCTGAACAGCTGGCGCCGGCACTCGTAGAGCTTGAACCCCCACGCGACGATGCCGCATTCGAGAAGCGAGAGCGCGAAGTCGCCCGCCCCGAACCAGTAGCTGGGATTGTCGGCAAGGGGCGCTTCCCTCGCGAGCGCCGTCCAGAGCGAGTACAGCGGCGTTCCGCTGCTGAGGCCCGAGAGCACGGTTGCGATGCCCCCGTCCGGGCTGAGAACCCCCCTCAGGCGCGTGTAGCCGAGCATCAAGGCCGTCGTGACCAACACCGGGTTGATCATGGTGGCGACGGTGTGTCTGCAGCGGACGCTGTCGATGAGGAAGAAGGACTGCTTGACCGTGCGCTGCAGCCGGACAGCCGTGATCCAGCAGAGCCACAAGGCGAAGCCATCCAGCGCTCTGCTGTCCGAGAGAGCCATCTGCAGCGGGACCCCCAGGGCCGCGATGCCCACCAGACATGTGAAGAGGTAGCCGTTGCGCTTCAGAAGGTTCCAAACGTCCTTTTCTTTCTTCTTGTGGCTGGCGGCCGGGGCGGAAGACTCCTCCTCCTCCTCCTCCTCCTCCATTTCTGGGGTTGTTGTTGTTGTTCTCCGGCAGTGGTCCCCCGCCGGCGAGGACGACGGATCATTGCCCGCGGTGTCGGTGTTTGTCATCACTGGATCATCCAGGGTCAAGTACTTGCTCCACGGGGGCCTCTCGTAAGGAGCGAACACGGACGAGGAGACGGCGGCCTTCTTTTCTTCCTCCCCTGACTGAGATGGTGGAGAACTCTGGTTGGTCTCGGCAGCGCGGCCGCCTCGCACAAGGCCTGAGAGATGGGACTGCGAGACTGACAGAAGAGATAGTCCTGCGAGGCTGAAAAGGAAGACGCCTATCCAGGACACTACATTTGTGATGGCTGAGGGTTTTTTTTTTTTTTTTTTTTTTAAAAAAAAAAAAAAAAAAGAGAGAGAGTCAGTGGCATAAATTCTCTTCTTCATCATCATCATCGTCTTCGTCTTTACTGTTTGAGACACAACTAGAGGTTCTCGTACCAGAGGTTGCGACAATGTAGCCGATATCGCGCATGCTGAGCATGTGATCGAGCATGATGATGGGAATGCTGAATCCCACACCTAGCTGTGCATTGAGAAAGTCGACCTACAAAGCAGATTGGTTACATTGCGAAACGAAATGTATAGAAAAGGGGAGACGAAAAAGGAAAAAAAGAGGGAGGAACAGGACAGGAGAGAGGCAGAGAGGATGCCCGTGGGCAAGGGACCACCCCAACACTTACATTCGTCTTGATCCATCGCCGATACAGCGCGTCACACGTCCCCGAAAAACGACCCACCATCGTCATGACCGAAAAGACAAGAATCATGCTCAGGATGGACGCAAAGTATTGGAGCTGCGCCGACGCCAGCGCCAGGCTCAAACCCCATATGTTCAACTCGCTTGTCAGATAGATGACGGAAATCAAGACGACGCCGAGGAAGTGCTCCCTCGCCTCGTCCCATCGACTTTTCCAAACGTTGGAGTCGGACATTTGGTTTGAGAGGTCGTCTATCTCTGACCTTCTCTTTCGTTTCTCTTTCCTGGTTTTTCTTTTTCTTTTTTTTTTTGTTTCTTTTTCCTGTTTTGTTTCCCGTTTCCTTTGTCTTGGATCGGCAGTTCTCGGCAACAAGGGGGCAAGATCTGGAAGAAAAGTGGACAATGGGGATGGGGAAAAGAGAAACGTAAACGAGAAGATTCGCTTAAGCAGACGAGGGGGGCTTATTTGAATACCCGCGTAATTGTAAATTCCGGTTCTTCTTCTTCTTCTTCTTCCTCTTTCCGTACGACGAAAAGAAGGGTGGGAAAGGGGGAGACGGGAGATGGAATGTCTCGATTTTGTTAGATGGAGGTTCGAAAAAAGGAATTCATCATGGGTACGAAGAAGGCTCGCGTTGTTGTTCACTTTTGTGCTACTTGCGTTTTGACGGGTTTCTTGATCCTTGTGTCTGGCTTCTAGAAGTTAGATGACCGGGTCTCTCATGTACTGAGACAGGAAACACGAGTTGAACTTTTAAATGTTTTGAGATTTTTTTTTTTGAATTCTTTTATTGGTGTTGAAGGGGAGGAAAGGGGGGGGTGAAGCATTCTCACGGAGACGTTACACTAAAGCAATGTTGGTATGCAACGCGGGAAGCCGGGCCTATGGAAGTGATGATGTTTCTGAGAGGGTCGATAAGAAGTAGAGATTGCGATTGCGAATGCGGTCTGTCGTCTTTTCTTTTCGTTTTCGTTTCCGCTTGTGCTTTTTTTTTTCTCGGTGTCAAGGTTGTTGAAGAACGGGGCCGGGTGGCCAGGCAAAAGTGAGATGTCGGGCATGAAGCATTGTCACGACTTGTCAGTTCCAACTGACATGATGCGTTGTTGCCTCTTGACAATTGCGTTTATCAGAAAACAAGTGTCATAAACCGGGGGCCAGGCACAGCGAGACTTTTCTTCTCTTCTCTTCTTTCGCTCCTTTTTCTTTTTCTTTCTATTTCTTTTTTTTTTCTATATTTAGTTTTTAGAGGGGAAAACTACTTCCTTCTTATTTGAAACATGGTGTCCCTATCAACTGTCAGGCGAATAGTCTAACAGGCGGTACATTATTCTTTGTAAGGATTATTTTAGACCATTGGCTATTTTTCATAGGCTCTCTCTTACGTCGTAAAGCTTGGACAGCGAAGAGACTCTGAGGGGAAGTGCAAGACACAAGTTCCCTCTTGTCAGATGAAATGCTAATGGCTGTCACATACAATCCCGCTCGTGTAAAGCACCATTCTCATAAGATGAAATGGACAAGGAACGACGGAGACTACATGTGCAGTTATACCTCACGTGACGCTGTACAAGAGACGAGATCGAAGTTATAAAGCAACTTTCTGCGGGTACATTTCTGCTCATGCCTCTTTTTGCTATAAAGGGTAGAGAGTGAGAATAGAATAAAATAGAAAGAAAAAAAAAGAAAGGAAAGGAAAGGAAAGGAAAGGAAAAAAAAAAAAGGGAAAAAAGAGAAAAGGTTATAGCAGAGGTATTAAGATCCTCTGGCAAGCTATCACGGCGGAAAGATGCCGGTGAATGTGCAAATATCGTTTCGACTTGGTCGAACAAAATCAGGGGAGGGGAGCAGACTATCCGTCGAGCGTGATACAGGTGAAACGTGGCCCTGACGGCGGAGGAAAGGAGGAGGATGACGCAGATTGATCAGCTGAGGCGAGGGAGACCCCACGGGCCACCACGACCAGTTGGCAGTGTAGTATGTACAACAGGACATGGCGGGTGATGAGAACTTGGAAGGCAGTCAGCAAGTCGCGCTCTTGATTCTTGAAGCCTAGCACTGAGCAGACGAAAAAGTATCAAGTTGACGTGAAATTCGTGATGCTGATTCACAATGGACGGCGCAGCTTGGCGGAAGCCGGGCCGCCAGTCCGAGGACAAATAAAAGGCTGGGGAGTGCCTGAAGACGGCAGTCACGACTGGCGACTGGCGACTGGCAACTGACAACTGGCGACTGACAACTGACAACTGACAATCACCAGTCACGAGCTGTCCATTCAGCAAATACTGAGCGGCCCGACAAGTGGCAGGAACCACCGACATGAGTGATGAGATGGATGTGATGGAGTCATTGACTAGTACCTAGGTACCTGCCCGCTCAAGCTACATGGGCAGGTACTTGGTCACCATCATCAGCGGGGGTTGCGGGACAGCGAGCCGGCCGTGGCCCGTGCGGGGTGCTGTGAGTGTGAATGTGGGCGCTGTCAATTAATGCCGGGCCGTTGGACACTTGCCGGACACCTGCCGGACACCTGCTAGCCATTACCGACCAGACAGCACGACAGCACACTCACCCTTCATCGTCTTTGGACGCGCAAACAAGAACTTCTCTCAAGAAGAACCGCGCTCAACACATCTTCCTAACCACTCCCCGTACTGCTTCAGACGCGGTCGGCGACATGCGCCAGACGTGCCGACTGTGATACGAACCAGCATCCCCCGTGCCTGCTGGAAGGCTGCAAGCCCAGCCACGCCACCTCGCACCACCATACCATCATACCCGCAGACCAACCGACCAACAGACCATTCCACCTCGTCAAGAATGGATGCCGGGCGCAGAAAACAGGCCGAACTTCTCGTCTTGCGGGCATCGCGCACCTGCGGAATCCAGATTGGCCGCGAAGATGTCCAAGCTGCGCTGAACGACGCACAACATGGGCCCCTGTTTGCCGAGTGGGCATCCCTGCGTCTGGGAAGCGATACGCTGCTGACGGCCCATGAGTTCCAAATGTGAGGACTGGATTCTCTTTTATTCATGCCTTGTTTTTTTCCTTCTCGTCTTTAATAAAAAGGAAACAAGCATATAAATAAAAGCAAAACTCTCCAAATATTGTCTTCTCCCTCAAGTCATCTATTTTGGAAATTATGAATATGCCTGGCAGACTAACAAACCCCGTCTCCCGTCTCCTGCTCTCGTCTCGTCTCAGGTATATGGAGTTGGACAAGAGAGGCCGCGTGGATCAGCTCGCAGACTCGTATGACCTGGCCAAAGTCCAAGCCGTCACTGAAGATGATTTGAGAACGGCCATAGAGCAGTTGGGTCAATCTACGGAGAATATCACCAAGCAGACAGAGACATTGCGCCAGCAACGGGATGCTCTCTCCCGGTTGGTCAAGAGGCAGGCTGACAATACGGCTCGTCGCCAAGAACTGGAGTGCGTGCAGAAGCGCAACAAGAACATGCAACGGGCTCAGCTCACTAAAGAGGTCAGACAGGGTCCACCACATTTACTTTTTTGTCGTCGTCAATGTGGCCCATCGTCTTTAACACCACTCTTTTTTTTTTTTTTTTTGTGCTACAGGTAGAGACGATAACGCACGACATCAGTCTCAGGCTCGCGGAGTTTGAGCAGCAGAGACCGTCTCTCAATGACCAAGTTGACACTTTGCTTCAATCAGATGATAGACTGTTATCTGGTCTTCAGAAGCTGGGGTGGGAACTGGACCAGCCAGATCCTGATGAAGCACAAGGTGTTGAAAAGCTCCGAGAGATATGCATGCGGTAAGTTGCAAGCGTATACTACCTTGGGAGTTCCCCTATTAAAAAGGGAAAGGAAAGGAAAGGAAAAGAAGAAAAAAAAAAGAAAGTCAAAAAAGATAAAAGAAAAGAAAAAGAAGAAGAAGAAGAAGAAGAAGAAGAAGAAGAAAAAGAAGAAGAAGAAAAAGAATAAATTGTCTGACTAACCCCCACGCTAGGCTGATCAAAACGACTGTCGAGACCGTTCGGGCCAGGCTAGACACAATCTACTTGGAAACGCTGGTCGCGGCAGAGAGATCAAGCGACTTGAAGCCCGCGACGAGCGACGAGGTCACGGAGCTCCAAGAAGAGGTAGAGTCGCTGTACTCGGAAATCTTGTCCGTTGCTCAAATTTCCACGGAGCAGCAACATCTCGAGCCCGCTCTACAGTCCATCGCCGCCAAGAGCGGCCAAAGCCTCCGCAAGACTGTCTTGTCATTAAATTATGTTGGTGATTCCATCCCTTACAGTCAACGACTCGAACGGAACCCAACAGCCCGTCCTTCACAGTCAATGACTTGGAAAGGACCCCAAAGCCTGTCACCTTGTAACACATGTCGGGGTTGTAACTGTTTCTGATTTTTTTTTTCTTTTTTTTTCAAATCTCAATTTCCCTTTCTAGGTCAGCGAATGCCTCGTATACCTACAGGAGAGGATGGCCAGGCTCCACAAACACATCGAGTCTCACAAATCCTACCAGGCCGTCGCCGAAGCCATGACCGCAACAGCCAACGCCGAACTGGCCGTCGACGTCACAACACCCGCCAAGACGGTTTCGACTCAGCCGTTGCCCATCTCGCCTGTGCGAACCCGCGCCGACGCGCCCGACGCGCGCACTCGACAACTCCCATCTGGCATCTTTCCAGAAGAAGAATCTGCGCTAGAAAGCCTCCTAAGCGGTCTAGCCATCTCCCTGCCCTCGGAAAAAGAAGAAACCCCACGAGCAAGACTCAACGCCATAGAAAAGGTCGTAGCCCAAAAGACCCGCAAATGCGACGAAGTCGCCCACGCAGCGCAGGAGAGCCTGGAAATCACCACAAGGGCGCACCTCACGGATGCGAAGCTCGCGATCCAGCTCCTCAAAGATAGTCTCCTGGCCGAAAGCCCCTTTGGCGAGGTCAACCTCGTCGATCCCGATATCGAGAGCTCCATCATCGTCCTGCAGCAGGAGGTGGACAAGGCCCGGGACAAGTTGAAGGCGCTTGAGAGACAAAGCGTCATGACCAAGAGTGCCAAGAAGGATGAGCTGGTAAGGAGGTGGGGATCCTAGGTAGGACCTGGAGAATCCACCATACTGTATAACGGAAAGACGCATGGTGGAAACTGAAAAGGAAAGGAAACGATTTATGCTTTTGAAATAGGGTACCTGTCTTATATATATGTATATATATGTACATGTATTTATATGTATTTACATCAAACCATGCTATAAGATCGTCTTGATGGCATGTAAAATCCCATAGCGACCACGAACTACTAGTTTTGGTACATGACGGAGCAACACCAACGGATCAACACGATGCTTGATTGGCAGGCAGGTCGATGACTCCTGATCATGTAATTCAATCGCTTTGTATCCATCTATGTATATAAATATTTCTGCCCCCTAACTATACATACTTAGACAGCGTCCCGCATCAATGAATCCACGCAGCGACGTAGGCGTAAGCGGACACGGACGGGCGGATGCCACTCTTCGCGCTCGACACCCGCACGACATCACATCGTCAAAGACGTTGCGAGTATCCCCCCAAGAAATGGGAAAAGACTCAAAAAAAAAAAACACCAGAGACAAGAAAAGCACAAAAAGCCGATATTCGTAACCGCTTTGCACCCATGAGGATGCGCGTCAAACATGTTAAACAAGACCATCTGACCATATGTACTTGTTTGGCCGAGAGAAATCCCGAGTGAGAAGGTAATCCAAGCTAGCCAAGAAACAACGAAAGGAGGAGGGGAAAGGAGGAAAAAAAAAAAAAAAAAAATTAGAGAGAAGAAATGCATCTGTGCTGTCAACACGGCCGCGCTATAAAATAAAAGAAGAAAGGAAAAAAAAAAAGGCTTCAACAACGGTAGGATCCGACGTGGAGGGCATGGGTAACTGATCAACCTCTGAGAGTCCCCCATTTAAATCCAGTGTCCCGCATTATCCGATTGCGCACTTCCCCTTCAAGTATAAAAAGTGTCCCTATCATGCCTTCTATGACGTTTTGGGTTGTACATCCCCGGCAAGATTCATGTGCATAACCGCATCTGCCGTCCAATCTGCCTCGTTGGCGTGTGCCTGGTGGCCAGGATCCCAAGAGTTGAATCCTTCCCGTCCGTCCACACCAGGAAGACTCATTTTCATTGTCGATGCACCTTGGCGCTCACTCCCCGTTGTGCCGGATTGATGTCCCATAGTCGGGGCCCACGGGGCCTCTTGGTGAGTTCCATAAGTTTCACCATACCGCTCCTGCTGTAATGCATCATCGGTAAAGTAGTCATGGGGTTCCACTGGCTTGCTCTGCGCGTACGGAATCGGTGTTGTTTGGTCGTCCATTGCCGCTGGCGCCGCCATGGACGATGATCGGGGACCCGGAAACGGCGGCGGAGGCATATGGGACATACGATTGACTTGAACATTGAATTCCTCATGCTCCAAGATTTTGGGTGCATGTTCAACATTTCTCAAGCTCGAAGCCCTTGGAGGAAGACCAGCGCTACGGATGCTTCCATTTGATATACGATTTCCATCCATCATGATCCCACTGCCGCTGCCGCTGCCGCTGCCAGACTCACCCACCGTGGAGGCATCCAAGTCTCGAATCGCAAACTGCGCAAGGGTACGCAACTTTCGGGTGACCCAACCAGCAAGGATTTTGCCTCGCTGCTTTTCGCCAAGACGGGACCGGGGAAAGTCACCCTTGCTAACAAATGCTACAATGTCGACTATAATCTGATGCTCGTTGAGGATGGCGTTGACAATGACTGGCACAATAGAGGCAAGATATGGCTTTCGGCTCACTTCGACCAGTACCACAACAAGCCCACCGGCTTGGAACACAGCGCTGCCACGGGTATGATCCTTTAGCAAAAGCGTAACAACAAGGCACAGAGAAGGGGCGCAGGAAAAAAAAAAGGAGAGAGAGAGAGAGAGAGAGAGAGAGAGAGAGAGAGAGAGAGAGAGAAGACCTGCACTCACCAGCCACCAGGCACAATGTTGCGATGCGATCGCTCCACTGAAGACTCAATATCCATGGGGAAATGGCTTAGGCCGTTGATTTCAAACGTTTCGCCAATGCTTCCAAGCACAAAGAGGACTTGCATGTCCACCAAGGCACCCCCAGGTCCTATAGCACGGCTGACATTGTGCAGGAAGCCGAGATCGCCGGTTCGGACATAGGGCAGATTGGGATCACCGTCAACGGTTCGTCCGTCAAATCTCTCAGCATCAAAAATGTCCTTTGAGCCATAAAATGACTTGACGCAAGCCTCGGAGTCAACCCAAATCTCTCCATATTCGCCGTCGAAGCAATGCATCCGGTTTTCGGGGTTCACAATCGCAATCTGGGTTGAGACCGGTACCATTCCGGAATCTTGAATGAGCAGAGCTCGAGGATCAGACTCTACATCAGTAGGTACAATGAGACCTCTCCGCAACGCCTTTGTGTCAAGCCACAGCTCTATGGGCTCTATGCACATGTATGATCTTGACGCAACCATTGGGTTCAAGACATGGGAGTATACAGTGTTGATGGCTGTCCTGTCAAGGCCGACGCCGGCAAAGTGCAACCGCACCTTCTGGAAAACATCAACCCGTGGCCGACTCTCGGCCGTTATCATCATGTTCCTCAACTCATGCAGAGTGAAGGCCTTGGCTGGCATGACAGCCATGGCGTGATCCAGCATTTGAGGCGTCGCATACGTATCCTTGATTTTATATCTTGAAAGTCCCACGAATAAAGATAGTGGATTCTGCGCAAACTCGACCGGGGATAAAAGATATGTCGGAGACCCTGTATAAATTCCCATGAGGCACGTATGAATGAAGCCAAGACCAGTTGTGCTGCGCACGCACCCAAGCACCGGACGCGAGCTAGTCATCTGGCACGTCTCTTTTTGAACTTTGCACATGCCCATAATGGTGTCGTGTCCCAGCTGCACTGCTATTCTCCGCTGGTCCGGCGTCCAGTATGTCCAGACAAGAACGGGATGACCCGGCCGAACCCACGCGGGATCAATGGTCAGTCCAAGATCTCGGAGGCCACTGTTCTGCTTAGGAGGCTTCGTCGTGTTGTAAACAGTCGGAGTCGCAATCTTCAGAATATGGGCTGATTGTTTGATGTGGCTCGCCACTGGCTTGAGTTTTAAGAGATGGTCTACGTCCTGGTTGACCAACACGGCCCTGACGTTGTAGTCCGCGACAATATGGAGGAAGGCGGGGACATCCTCGTTCAGCCGATTCTGGTCGAGCGGTGCCATTGGTATGACGACGGCGCCCAAGTTGATACCTGCGTGAACGGCAAATACAAACTCCTCCGAGTGCGTGTACATGAGAACGATGTGGTCTCCGGGTTGTATCTTGACCTTATTCTTCAGATACATGGCGACGGCGGCGACCTTTTGGTCAAACTTGCGCCAGGGAATGCCCTTGCCTTCCCTGCCACGTCCATCAATGGTGCAGTAGGCAAGGTCATCAGGCTGTCGAGCCACACGCCACTGAATAAGGTCCGTGATGCAAGCAAAGTTGTTGAGCGGAGTCGAGGTGCGATCGTCAATGACGACTTCTCGTCTATCGATGCCCGAATACTGCTTTTCAGCAGGCGCCAGGATATCAGACCTTGAATCCGAGGAGATCTGAGACCAAATGCCTCCGATTGGGTCAACGCCAATGGGAAGATTGAGGACCGCATGCTCTACACCAAATTTGACGTGAACACAAGGCAGATTGCCGAGGTCGAATTCCCGACGACAGAGCATGTTTCCGATTTCGCGCCGGCCGTTCTTGATGACCCTGGGCAAGGAGTTGGGTGGTGTTATCATGACACAGTACAGCCTGAGGTGATGCTCTTCCATGAGTACGTCCATGACTCTCTCCGCCAGGGAGTCGAGCAGAGTCGTATCGGGCTGTCGGGGCGGTCCTCCTGAGGCAAGAGGCGCGGTAGACGCAGAGGAGGTCTCGACGACGACGACGGGCAGATGCTCGTCGTTGACGAATACGTCGAAGGCGGAGCAATCATAGATCTTGGGAACATTCTTGACTATGCTGACAACCATGTGCTGCACAAAGAAGTATCGATACTCGGCAATCTCGTGGCCGTGCTCAACCCATTCCACTCTCTGTCGTATGCGATCCTCGTAAAGGCCGAGGATGAAGATCTTGCCCTCTATGACTGTGCCAAGTAAACCGGTTCGCAGGAATTCCGGCTCCACAGGCGTCGGCGTGGGATCGCCCGGATCAAACTTGTAGGGCCGGGCGTGGAAGATGAGTTCGGTATTCTTGGGCTGCGCCCAGAATCCGCCGGACAAAGAGGGCGAATCGACCCAGATTTCTCCGACAGCATGAGGAGATGCAAGAAGTCCGGTCTCGGGGTCAACGACGGCCAGAGTGGCATCGGGAATCGGATAGCCAAATGTGCCCACTCTCACCATGCCGGGCTCGTTGCCCGCCTTCTTGGCCACCTCATCGCCATATGCCATGACGACAACCTCGTTGGTTTTGAGAGCCTCGCGGTCCAAGAGGACCTCATTCATTTCGGTATTGGCGTGCTTTTCAGTGGTAGTCGTCGTGCCTCCGCTAAGCAGGCTCCCAAACCCGTTTGACGGCACAGGCTTGGCCGCCTTCTCGTCCTCCTCGTCTGCTGCTTCGGAGTCTGTCGCAGCCTCTCGCTCCAACTTGAGCGGCACACCCATCCGTTCCTCTCCACCCAACCAGTCTCTCACGCTGATGACCATCCCACCATGCTCCGGAAGGCATAGCATTGGCGCAACTGCTTGCCGTGCCCTGGGGTTCCGAAGTGGACGCAGCCATCTGTCCGCCAATACCTCGTGAAATTCGCCGTCAACGGTCAGAGTGTCGATCAAGCAGATTTTGACGGCTTGAAAATTTGGTTCCATGCCCTTTTTATAGTTTCGCGTCGTCATGGGATCCTGCTGGTAATTATAGGCCGCCCGCTTCAAGCCTGGGTAATCAGCAACCATAATGGTTGCTTTGTACTTGGTGATGAGGTGAGCGTAAAGACCTGGCACGTCAACGGCCTTGTTATCGAACCACACAGTGGTGTGGCCGCCATAGACTGTGAGCAGAACACCAAGAATCATGCCGATACCCTGGCGCGGTTCCAGATATGAGAGCAGAATCTCGCTCTCATTTTTGGCGCCTCCGATCAAAGAGCCGTTCTTGTCCTTCAGGCTGGGGTTGAATGTATCTCCGGGCTTGTTTCCAGGGGTAGTGGATATGATGGCGCTCAGACATGCCATTTGGTGCATAATAGTCCTATGACTGAGAACAACGCCTCTCATATCGCCGGTTGGTGCTCTGGAAAACTCAATGTAGGCCAAATCCGGAACAGAGAGCATGGGTACCTCCTCTTTTTTCTTGGGATGATAGCTTCCAAACTCGTTCGTCTTCCACCACTCCACTCCCTTGGGCCACGTCAGTTTCTGGGCCGTGATTTCTCTCTGGAAGGCCTTGAGGTTGTTATCCGTCGTGAGGGCGAGATGTGACTGCGTCGAGGTGAGGATGAAATTGAGGCGCTGGTAGTCTTGCAAATCATTGATTGGCACAGCAACAACGCCGGCGATGAAGCAACCAATCAAAGCAATGGCAAAATCAATGATTTCGGTGTCACGATACATGAGGGCAACGCGATCGCCACGATATAGCGAGCTCTTATCTCGAATGACTTGGGCAACCTTTTCGGCCCTGGATGCCAGCTTGTCCCATGTAATGGATGCTATTTCCTTGCCTTTCCCATCAAGCACCCAATATGCAGGTATCTTGGCGTTGGTGCGAGCGCGATGCCGCAGTACCGCAGCCATGTTGTCAAACCGCGACATGGGTACGGTGCTGTCGTGGGGATCATGAATGGAGAAGGGAACCTCTCTCGGTTCCAACGGCTGCAGACATTCCAAGACTTCGGGAGGTGGAAAGTCGTTGGCCGTCAGCATTGGTGGGGGCATCGCAGCCGTGGGAGAAAACGCCTCCCCAGGGGAATACCTGTGTGGTGCTGTGGTATAATCACCCCCTGACTGGGATTGATCATAATGTTGCTGACCAGCGAAATCGGAAAAGTAGCCCTGAGAATCCCGCAGCGTATGAGTCCTCCCATCGAACACGTGATGTTGATGTTGATCTTGCTGCGGCGGCTGGTAATGGTGGTGTTGCAGGCCCCCATCAGCATATGCTCCATGTTGCTCTGGATTGAAAGCATAGTCCCTCGAAACCATGGTGCCACTAGGAGATGATGTATCGCCGGATATTGCTGCGGCTTGGTGGAAAAATGATTCGCGTTGTCCAGAGCCAGGACGCTCGGCTGCGGCACTACCAGGCCGCAACAGGCCGGACTGAGTGTTACTTTGCGTATTCAAGATTTGAGGCTGAAATCCAAGCCCCGTGTTGGGGTGATGGACAGCAGAGACAAGGTCGGCGTCGCTTCCACCGACAGAAGTATATACAGCGGGGTGATGGCCATCTTGAGGCGCATGAGTCGGACTATCTGGGTCGTGTATTCGCAGACCGGTTCGCGGAGGAGGAGGAGGAGCAGGAGAAGGCGGAGCTGGAGGAGGAGCTGGAGGAGGAGCTTGAGGAGGGGGGTTGGGCTCGCCGTAGCCGTACTGAGCGAGAAGTAGAGCACGTCGTTTTTGATACCTAGTAGTCGAATTCCGTCAGAACCGTGCCAGGCATAATAAAGTAGTCGTTGCGAAGGTTGGATGGCCAGGAAGTGGCCAGGCAGTGGTCACGGGAATGGTAAGAAACAGAGCGACATCATGCGTCCGGTCTGGTTTGCAGCCCGTCAGACCGTGGGCAGGTAAAGGGCTTACCCCTTTTCTGTGATATCTCCTTCCTAGACAAGCAGAAAAAGTGAGCACTTGATGATTGGAAAGACGGCATGGGATACACAATACTGACCTGTAGCTCATGCTGCAAGTCATCGAGCTTGGCCTGCAGCTCGGAATGGAAATCGGCCATGATGACGACGACAGAAGGGCAGAACGGCACTTGGCCGGCAGAGGAGGCTAGTACGCAGCAATGTGCAGACGAATGGGTGAACGATGCCTGTTATACATGATTTGGCGCAACGGCCATTTCTTGGGTATTTGATGCACAACGGCAAACAAGACGTTGGATCGTTGATTAGTGTGGCGGAGTCTGGATGGTCGAGGACAAGACGACTGGGCCGTGTGGGGTTGGCATTTTCGGGTGCCTTTTCGTTAATAAGTTCGATTGGGAGCTCTTGAAATGGCGCCAGTGCCCCGCCAGCCTGTTGCAGTCTCGTGACGTAGCGCAGTGACTGGGCAGCTGGCAGCTGGCAGCTGGCAGCTGGCAGCTTTCAATGTTGAGTATTGCCAGTCCTCCTTCCGCCCGAGTCCACCAGAACCATCCGACGACGGTTTGTTCTCCGTCCTGACTGTCAGCCACGAACACCATCCAGATCTTCCGTCATCTCCCATCCATCCATCCATCCATCACCTTACCTTGCCTTGCCGTTATAGAAACATCAGCTGCGTCACCGCCCCCGCTTTCGCCCTTTGTTGGGATTGACCCAGCGTGGTACCTGCTTTATCCGCCAAAAATAGCGCGCCGTCGTCGTCACACCCGGCCCTTTTGGTTTCCAGCAATTTTGTTATTCGAGTAGCGAGACGCCGATCCAACGTCTTTATATAATCATCAGAGAAAAGAAGAAAAGGGGCCCCCCCTGCGAAAAGCTACCAGAGACGATGGAATTCCTGCTTTGCCCACCCCCCTAAACATGCATCGTTTGCATCTCTCCAAAATGACACGCCCTGCCCCCCCCCCCCC